>BGPR01019656.1:0-28918 GCA_013235015.1 Araneus ventricosus
ATCCTTTCGATCTCCGTTGATGCGGTGGGGACGATCAACAGAAATCTTTTAGATCTTGGACATCACTATTGATTTGACTGCTTTCGAAGAATAAAAAAAATTAATTATCAATTATAAAATTTTTAAAATTTACCGAAATAAAAACAAATCCAATTCATACTCACTTGAATATAACCTCCGTCATCACCGTTCGGAAAATTTATTTTGAATTATGTTGGAAACTGATGAAAACGAATTCATATTTAATACTACACTCACATACAATATTGAGATTAGATTATCATAAAAATAAAATTTATTTTCTTTTAACATTTTAGTATTACGAAATCAGATACATAAAACAGACATTTAGAAATAATTTGTGCCCTGGAAAAACTCGCAATGCCTTCATGAAGATAAAATGTTTAAGAAGAGACAAATACAATTCATCTCTTCTTAAAGATTCTATCTTCATTTCGTTCCACAGATCTCGAAATATTTTTCAGAATATTAAATATTTATTTAAATATATTTAAAACAAATATCGTTTCAGTTGCATACGTAGTGAATAAAACGCGTCCCTTTAAGCTTCTGAAAATTTTTACCAAAGAGGAAATGTCTTATTTGATATTTTCGTTGGAATTTTATTAGGAACGAGTAAGATGCAGAAAAGAAAAGAAATTACAGCTGCATTTAAATCTACATAAAATGTATATAAAAATTCGTAAAAATATTAAAGTTAAAATCCATATGTCAATCAATAGGAAAAAAATTCGCATTTTTATTTCATCATTGACAATAAAAACTTTACTAATGAAGAAATAATACGCCTCTTTACAATGTGCATGAAATTAACAAGAAAACGAAGGTCTCAGGAGCTCATAATTTTCATGTCTGAGGAACATTTTATTTGTCATTTTTAAGCATTATATAATATGTAGCATATCTCGGGATAAACATTGTATCGATTACGATCACTGACAGAGTTATCTCCTTGCTTTTACCAGTTTGATGTCCGGAACATAATTTATTTATTCTTCCCTCTCTTGCCTTGATCTCTATCATTTGCGGCGGCGTCATCGGCTACGACACGTTTGTGAAATCTACATGAGTGACCACCTCGCCTTTCCTGTGACTTCTTCTATCCAACCAATAGTGAAGAAGCAGTTTCATAAAGTTTAGTATTTATAACCGCTTTTGCATGTGTTCACTCTCTTTTTTCTTTTTCATCCTACTAACGCGCGGTGGAATGATGTCGATATTATTTTTTAAAATAACCTTTATTGTTATTTTATTAAATATGTTGAATTTTCAACTGATTCTCATTATTGTGTTGTCTTCTACAATCTCATTTTCTCACTTGAAATTTTTGAATAATTTCTGAAACTAATGGAGTATGTAGTTAAGGAATAGTGTGTGAACTGTAGAATTTGTTCTCCATAACCTCTGTCCTCTCACAAATAGTTGCCTACATAATAATTCCGCGGGAACTGTCCCACTCTCTTCTCTCACTCGAAGGCAAGAGAGAAATTCTTGATGACAATCTGCTACTGATATGTTGGCTCCTAGCTCTTCATCCATAAGATTTTCCATCACATGTTAGCCGCACGTGGCCAAACCTCTAGACAAAAGTTGCGCTCAGTTCCAGCCTCATCAGTCGTCTTGTAGTTATCTGTCTAATAGCTAATTTAACTAGGGATCACGAGGATTTGATTACTTTCCGGAACTCTGTGGCACACATTCCTGGGAGTGTCTTAGTGCGAGTATGTCCTCGCTAGTACATAATGTAAGTGTAGAGGCTCGGAGTATCCAAAATACGTACATTTTTTTAAATGTTGGATTCCGTATTGGAAGTTACTGTCGAGACCAAAATTATTATCGTACCTTGCAAGGGGTTGGTAAAGAAATTCCTTTGATAATGTAATCTTTAATTTCAAATCTTGATTATTTTTTATTGTGAGACGCAATTCTTTGAACAATGAGGATTTCGAATGCGTTTCTTCATTCATCTTTCAAGAATCCACCAATAGAAGCATTGGTAATATAGAATCGACAAAATCATTTTTTTCTGGTGGATTAGTTGCTGAAGTTGCTTCTCGCATTTGCGTTTAGCAAATGATCAAATAGAAATCTCTTACTTTGTCCTTCATATCATGCCAACCACATTGTACGCACATTTCCACAGAAAAAGTCATTTAATGAGGACTACATATAAATGCATCCGTTGAAGTCATATCAAATGAATTGCGAGTCAGTATCTGAAAAATAATTTAGAGTATCAATATCCAACGAAATGGTGCAAATTTCCCCATAAAATATATTATTTAGTCGGTGAACACACCTAAATTTAGGGAAGACATAAAAGCTGTATACTTTCGTTGTTTCGTAAGTTCGAATTTCGCATATACACTACTGGCCTAAAGTACTGAACAATTTGTAAAATGCGAAGAATTTGGAGATTATATGGATACAGTGGTTCAAAATCAGTTGTAGAGAATCGTGGGAACTCACATTTAACAGCGAAGATTAGTCAAGGAAGGCATTTAGGGGAACCGCCAGAACCTGATGAAGAAGAAAATGATTTGGACGCACCCATTTCGCAGAAAGATGATAATGATTTGCAAGTTTCATTCACAGATTTGTTTGCAGTGCGGAATGCTTACATGCATTTTTGTTAAAATAGCACGTATTTTCAGGAAGTTATAAAGGTTTTATTTAAAAAGTCCCAACTTTTTCCGCATGTTTTTCGCTTAGAACATGCAGAGTTTTGAATCAAATTTTACTTACAGAATACGTGAAAATATATTACGGAAGCATTATATTAAAATTAAAAATAAATACAAGGAATTTTCGAGAAAATAGGAAAAATTGTAGTATATAATTTTTAACATAGCATAATATATATATATATATATATAATTCTCTTACGTAGCGACACAAAGGGTAGAATTTCTTAATCGCCGTTTGGCAACAACTCGCAAGTTTGTTTTGTTTACAATGGCGGAAAGACCGAAACGGATTTTGCTTCTTTTTCTTTAGTTAAATAGTTTGAACAAAATAAATTTAAGTCTTGCAGTTTCGATTAGGTAAATGAATGAATGTCTCCTTAATATGTCCTTTTTACTTAAACGGTTGAGGAATGGGCTATTGCATCTTTCAATTACTCACAACTTCTGAGTTTTAAAAACATTAGTGACAACCCAGACAAAACTGCTGTACCTTTGTTGATTGAATTGTAACTGTAGTGAGTCTGTATATATGTGGGGAAGCATTCTGAGCAACATAACATGAGTAAACCTAAGATCTTATGAATTTTAAGAAGCTAAAAATACATAATTATTAAGGCTTCAATTTTGAATAGTTAATATAAGCATGTTTCAAGCCAATTTTCTCTTTAAATGGTAATTTTTTTAGGTGAAAGATAGTAAAATGAGTTATAACATCTGTTGAGATCTTAAATTTACTGAGATTTAACACATAAATATCTGCCCAGAGAGAAAAGTTATATCCTTCTTGTCTAAATAATAATTGGAGTGAGTGTGAATACACGTCAAGAAGCTTTTCTCAGCAACATTTAGCATAGAAAATATAGCATGTTTAAAATTTTGGTGGAATGAAGTAAGGGCAAGTAAAACTGTTAAAGATATTGTCAATTGTGTATGGAAAAATGTTTTAAATGACTGATTCCGATTGATGTAAATAATTTTGATTTTTAAAAAGCTTTGAATTATATATATTAGCATTCAGATTTCTTTCTAACATTTACATCTCTGTGCTGCCAGAAGATTTTAATTTTGGAAATTTATAAAAAACTAATTTTAGGAGTTCATGCGATTTCATATAATTTAAATTTACTTTCAGTCAGTAATGTATTTATAATTCCCTATTATTAGCAGAAATGCATAACTGTATGTCGAGAGAACGAAGTGAGCTAGGAACATGTTGTGCTCCCAAAAGAATCACAACGTGATTCTTAGGGGTTGAGTAACGGAACGAACAAGGGTGTAACCCTACAGTTTCTTTCATAATTTCTAAGCTAGATGTGAAGGGAAGCTTATATAATAAAAACAAAAATTCCAGTTGAATGATGTTAAGATTCAGAAAGATATCGCCATTGCTACGAGGTCAATTTCTGTTGTTCTTTAAGAGAAGCTAAAAGATAAGGATTTTGCCACAGACTGATTTTTTAAAACTTGAATCTGTGTATAGGTATATTCCATTTCATAAAGGTTAGAAATAGGCGAAATACCATTGCATTTCTAATAATTAAATAAATAATTTAAATTGCATTAAATTAGGCATCATAAATTAAAATAAATTTTATTACATTATTCACATTATTTGCATAAATATTAGAATTGTATAAATATGTTACTTGATATATACTATACAATTAAGAGCATCCGGACACTTTTTAATGTAAGGAACCCTTTTAAATCCTGTTAAATTAGTAATAAACTTAATTTCTTCTATATTTCTATCCTGTAATTATAACTAAATAATTTTCAAAAATATTTCAGTTTTAAAGTTAATTTCTTACTTACTATAACGAACGGAAACAGAAGTTTTATTGAATTATACATTTTTTCTATTAATCAAAATAATAAATATGGCATTTCCTTACTTTAACTATTTAAATTTCAATAGAATAAGGAATCTTTTATCTTTCTCAGAGGAAAGTTAAGTTCTCCAGACATTACGGATAAACAAACCAATTCTCCTTGTCTCCTTTGGTCTAGAGGAATTCGTTCTTCGACTGGAGATTCAAGAATTTAATCATTTTAAATCCTTCCATAGATTGCAGAAAATCCATTGAATTTAAAAAAAGGACAAAAGTTAAAAGAGAAAATCATCAATGTTTGATACATTTTAAAGTACAATATGACAAAGAAAGCTAATCCTTTATCATAACTATCCCAATTGGAATTTTGAATTAAATATTACTCTTTTAGCAAATACGAAACGACATTATCTTTGTTGTTTCGCTTAAAGCTTCATAAAAGATTTTAGATAAATTAACTTTTTTGAAGTAAATAGCTAAGTTTTATCCAAAATGATCATGTATTTGGATAAACAAATAGTTGTGTTCTAAAAGCTTATTTGAAAAAGGTTTTTTATTGGAATAATATTTTTTTCTTTATTCCCTTAAGTTAGTTTCCGTTTCAATATTTGAAAAGCAGAGTTTAATAAATTAAACCCATAAATAAAGAATCATGTTTTGTGTAAATAAAATAATTCTTTGAGCCAGGAAAAAATTATTTCATCCTCTATTTTCAAATAGATGATGTGGAATCAAGACTGTTTATCTTTGCTGATTCGAGGCAAGTTTATTATTAATTTCATATTATTCATTTCTACAGAATATAGTAACTTGAAATAATTTTTAAGTAAGATTGCTGTCACCGGCATTTATTTTACGGTTGCACATAGCATTGAAAGGGAGGAAAAAGCAGTAATTTTAACCGTAATTCTGCTTTCTCATTATGTTAATAATTTTACTTTTTTGTCAAATGACCGTTTTCTAACCGCAGTTTCAAGTCATCTGTGAAGTGTCGTTACATTTAGTATTAAGCATAATTTAATATCAGTCAAGCCAGCTATCTATTTTAATAGGAAGAGGAAAAGTATCTGAAAATAAAATTGACAATGTTATCAATTACTTTATGAAATTGAAGCTGAAAAAAATTACAACCAACTTTTTTCCGTTAATGGTAGTTTCCAAAAGAAAGTGGAAAATTCGCGATCTTTGATTTTAGGTAAAAAAATTCCCTTAATTTGGGTTTTTGAGATTAAAGTATATGTCATAATAAAGGAAATGATAATTTTCATCCATGTTTCATGTCAGGTATTATTTTTTAAGCGTCTAAAAATTCCTCTGATTTTGTACATTTTCAGGACTATCAAGAGCTACTAACATAAAACACACCCATTCCATAAATCCGAAATTTAAAAGAAAAAAAAGTTTAGCACAAATCTTAATTGACAGAAGCCGTTCAAGTTTATTAAATGTTAGTAATAGTTTAAATGGGATATACGATTGATTGTCATTGTTCTACATGCAATTATTACAGGTTTCAATGGTGCATAGAAACAGAGAGGATTTATGGTTCGTATCAAGGACTAAATTTTTATTATAAAGATCAAATCAGATGTCTGATCAGGAAGCCTGTAGAGAAATTTGGTATATGGATTGATATTTTTTCACTATTTATAGATTTCTTTGTAAATATGAGGTAAGATTTTAATAAATAAATATTTATTTTAGAATACAAATTAATTCACGATAATAAATTAATTAATAGTGAATGCAATCTTATATTATCCAAATTTATTGGATCATTATGCATTGCAAAACAAGTTGTAATAACATTAAATGACAAATATTTGCCAAAAAAATAATTTAAAAATCTTCGCACTTTAATCGTTAATATAAATCTTTGAAAGAAATATTTTAAATACATATTAAATTTTGAAGCAGAGCGAAATGCCAATTCAGTTTCTTGTTTTTTCAGCTCTTGGATTTCGTTTTGAGAAGGCTCACAGCTTCTTCTTCTGATAAATGAAGTTATATGTTCGAAATTCAACAAATTATTAGCAGTTTTTGCATGTAAATGGAATAAAAAGTAAGAAAATAATTTTATTAATTTGTTGAATTATTATTAAAATGAAGTGTTTTTTACAATAAGTTTCTCTGTCCAAGTTGAACTTCCCTTGCGCCACAAACCCTCAAACAAACCAAAATCTAAAATGTAATTTCTGATTAATCAGGTCATATTATATGGTTTTCAGAACTTTTCTCATAATACTTTTTACTAAAAATAAAGGTACAATTATTTAATTTTTTGAGTCATGAAATTACGAACCTCAATAAGAAATCAGAAGTTTCGTCATTTCTTAATACCAAGGATTGATTTTTTAACTTCAAAGAAAAACGTTAATTTATATATCATTTGTCTTTTCTTTAACTATGAAAACTTAGTAAATAAAACGTATAATTTTCCCTTCAGATAATTACCGAAATAAGTAAAAAAGATAGCCACGTTTCCAATTATTGAAAACGAAAGATGGCAACAATTTAAACCCATATCCTGTTATACATTTCCCGTTGCACTTAGATACTTTCACTCTACATTATTTAAGATTCTTCAAATGAAATAGAGAACTTTTTTTCTTCCTTAGTTCTTTTCAAAACGAACTGCTCACGCTTTCCAAGATTCATTTTTCGAAGGTTCAATAAAGCCAAATTTAAATATTGAAATCCCAATGAAAGAGGGAAAAAAGAGTTCATTCCATTTCTAAATGTTTCTTACCATAGGCCAAAGAGATATTTATTACAAACATAGTGTCTCTTATGTTATTTTTGTTCCATCGCCGTTCCTCCGATGGGAATATTGTCAAACATTCAGGAACTTTAATCTAGTGGAAGATATATCCTTAGGCCATAATAGCGATTTCCCCATCGGTATTTCTTTCCCATCGCCTTAAAATGATTGAAAAGAACCGTTTGCGGTCACAAGAAGTCTATATGAATACTTTTTTAAAAGATAGAAATGCGAAAAATTTTATAAGTATTACAATACTGCTATTGAGTAGCTTGATTTGATTTCTAGTATTGAAATTTACAAACTTCAATCATTTTGGATTCATACTGAGTATGGAATGAATGGTAGAAGAAAAAATTTCTTAGGTTTGCTAAAGATGATTTGCTAGGATTTGATTGATAGTATTACAAGAATGATGATACTGACTGCTTGGTGAAATAATATCACGGCTTTTAATGTACTGTATGTTTGAGTGAAAAAGTTTAATTGATGATATTGTTGTGGATGCGATGGAAAAAATTGCCATCCTTTTTTAACAGTAGTAATTGTTGACAGAAATATGTAGATTGTGGCTAATCTCACTCTATGTTCATCCAAAATAATTGCAATTGAATGTCAGTTTAAAATGACTGAATGTTCGAAGTCTTGAATAATTTAGTAGATATCAATAAATATACTTAAGTTTTCATTTCTCATATATTATGCTTCCTCCTAAAATTAATAAAGCTTCGAATAATTTCATTTTTTCAAAAGAGGATATGCTCATAAAAATGTTTATATCAGTTAAATTTATAAAATATATTAATATTTCAGTAAAAATGATATAAATAAAGAAATACCTATTGTTTTAAAAGAAATGCTTAATCATCTCTACTAATAATAAAGGAGAATGTATCTGTGTTGGTCCTCTACAGTCTACCTCCGCTAGACTTGGAGCTACGAGATTTGGCACAAACACACTTTGAAGGGTGAGAATGTGCACCATGGATACCTTTTTTGAAATTTTAATTAAAATTTTAATTCAATAAAAATTAGGCGAAATTTTGGCGTATTTCCTTAACAACTTCCGAAACTATTACAGCACAAAAATGATCTTTACACCACGATACTTTACACCTTTTTGTTGTTTAAACAAATATTTAATTGTATATTTTTCTTTCATTGTAGTTATTTGAGATAGGATCATAATACATTTTATTTCATCAAGATTTTTATGAAATCTGTAAGCCAAGATCTCCGAGATATTGCTTGGCTTACATTAAGAAATATGTCCATTAATCTCAATGGTTATGGTTGGTATGTTACATGTCGCTGGCTATAAAATGTGCTGCGTCATTCCAATGTTGAAATATAATGCATATATTAAAAGAGGAATAGGAAAGTGAAGATGGTGCTCACAACATGGAATTAGAGCTTACATTACAAGGTCAGTTATTTTACTCCATTAAGTACATTTATGTCGACAATGAACATAAGAGGTCCAAGGTCACTAATAGAACATGGTTTAAATATCTACCACAATCTGAAATCTAAAATTACGTTTTTAAGGGAACCATAAATATAAAATGATGCAAGATTCAACTGAAATCCTATTCCCGGCGAACAAGATGGTCGCAGAAGATGGCTAATCAGTAATATGTACTTCATATTTTTTTTAAAAAAATCTAGTATAAATTTCAATTCTCTATTTGTGTGTTATAGCTTCTTAAAGTCAAGTAAGATAATCCGCTTTTATTACAATGCATTATCTCTATCATTTCTAGCTTGTTGAAATATTGTTGTCAATATTTACCGTATATTATGCCGCAGTAATTTGGATGGCAATCTATTCAATCTATTATTATTTTTTCATTTTTAACATATTGTTAAATAAAACAGTAAAAGAATATAAAAAGACTGTAACTATTTAGAATTAATACTAGATCATAGCAATCAGAAATCCCACAAATCTATAGAATTTTATAGTATTACTTCGAAATCATAATTAATCAAATTATGTTTACAGAACACAGTTGATGAGATTTTCAGCACCCATAAAATAAATGAAATGTCGTCTTGGAAGCTTTCTTGCTTAAGTTGAAATTAAAAAAAACTTAAGGCTATTGAATTTTGAAATAAGGAACCTAAAAGTTTGGAAAATTTACCCCACATTCAAAACACTAGTTCACATAAAAATTTGTTTAGTTTATTGCTCATTTCATATGCTTAGTTGCAGCCACATCAAATTTATACTTGTAACACCTCTCGTTCGATAATAACGAATACAGACAAGTTACTTCTTCATATACAGGGCGCGGACTTAAATAAGGGCCATCCCCTTAACTTCAGAACGATGGTAGCTATAGTCGTAAAAGTGGTGTCTAGGTATAGTAAAAAGGCTTTGCGATATGCCATGAGATCCCTCACAGAGCCACTTGGCGGAAAACTCCGCAATTAGCGCTACTATCTCGAAAATGGTAAGAGATAGAGAAAAAAAAATCAATTACAAATTTGTAGAGCATTATCGATTTAGTACAAAAAAATACCTTGGGGACATTAATAGGAAGAACAGAACATTTATAACTCGAATTTATTTGTTGGCGGTGTCCAACACTCTTGTATGACGGAGCGTGTTATAAAAAGAACTTTATTTCCGGTGTTCAAACCACTCTTCGCCAGTTATAATACAGATTTGGGCCTTTTTTTAATCTTACGTATAGCATATCAGTCACCCCGTTTTCACAAGCAGTAGTAATACTTCATCGAAAGCATTGCAATATTGTCTGAAAGGTCGCATAAACCTTCTGTCTGAATAATTTTCATAGGCAAAAATATATTGTGGACATTTTTGTCAGAGAGATATTTTTTTTTGCTTCTGTCCATGATCTTTGACGACACAATTTCGGAAATTGGGAACAGACAACTGTGAGTTTTAAGTGTTCTGTTCTTCGTATTAATCTCTCTAAGGTGTCGTTTTGTACTAAATCGATAATGCTCTACATCTTTGTAACTGACTTTTTTCCTATATCTTGTACCGTTTTTGAGATAGGTGAGCTAATTCTGTAGTTTTCCACTAGGTGGCGCTGCAAGCAGTCTCATCGCGTAGCGCGTAGTTTTCTACTATACCTAGACACCACTTTAATGCCTATATATGCCGTCGTTCTAAAGTTAAGGGGGTGGTCCTTTTTAAAGTGGGCACACTGTGTAGCAAACAAACCCCAGTGAATTGAAACTAAAAGCATTCTTATTCTTTACACCCGAAAACAAGTCAAATAACAGGAAAAAACTTTCTTTTTCTCTTAAAGGATTTGCAGAATATGTTCCACCATATTTAATGGATATGGCCAATCGATAGAATCTTTAGTATAGTACAAGAGTTGAGAAACATCTTTGAGAAAGAAATGAAAAACAAATTACTAACAAGACGAGGGTGTCCACAAGCCATTAGAAGACAAATAACTATTATGCTCCACAAAAATAACATAATGTCAGAGATATACTTTGAGGTATAATCAGAAAAAATGAATCCCTCAATTTGAAGAAAAGACTTTGGATGATTCTGAAACTCATACATTTTGTTCAACTTACGATTTGAATGTAAAACTGGCTGCACATTCAGAACATAGATTTATGAAAAGCTCAAATAAGCCTTTTTACTGTAATGAATACAGTGCTTTTAGTGCAATTGCAAATGGATTTTTAGTTGATTGTTTATAATAAAAATATCTTTGTAAGAAATAATTTCTTCACCAGTAATGAATTTGTTTGCTTTAATAATGTAACAAGTCAATAGATCAGTAGAGCTTGGATTCGTTAAGAAACGAATATTATATTAAAAGACATTTTAACATTGAAATTATCCAAATAATTAATATTTTGCTTTCAACATGTGACTTTCACGATTTTTCTGCAGCAACTGACCATTATTAATTATACGTTTATATATTTAAATTAGGATTTTTCTCTAAAGAATTAATGTTAATGTTTTACTGTTTCTGAAATTGCATTCTTCAGTCTTTAAAATGGCTAAGGAAACAAATTTTTACATTAAATGTGGTAGTGTTTAGTCCATAATTCATAAACGGTCGATTTTGGAATAAAATTCCTTGCAAATGTTTGTCATAAAAAATCTCTTTTTTTCTGATGACATGCCTAATGAGGTTGTTTCTAGCATTAAAGCTTCATGTTTTTCATATTTTGTTTATTGTGTGTGTGTGTGAAAAATTTAATTCAGCTATTACCGGAACTTCCACATATTTTCATGAGAAAATTTCAATCTGACGTTTTATAAAACGAGACCTCATAGATCCATCTTGTAATTTAATTCAATGACGTACTTGAAATAATTTCTGGCATTCTTCAAACTTGCCATTCTTTTTAAAACTCAATAATACACTGGTATGTTTCTTTTGATAAGCGATTGCATAAAGGCATTTTTACATTTTGAGCTACTTTCATTTTAGATAGCTATTTTTCATTTGATCTATGAACCTAATCATTAACTTCAAAGAACTAAATACAAAGCTCCAATTAATTGACTTGCAAATAGAAAGAGAACTTAAAACCTTAAATACAAATTTTCCAAGACAATGTAAGATCATTTTTATTTTAACTTTCTTCTCCGCTATGAAAGCAAATTTCATACAATAGCATATTTGAGTGAAACCGTAGCTTGAAACTTTTTAGCAAATATTCAAGAATTGACTTATTTTTATACTTATAGAAACTTCGAACAAGCAAAAGTTTCTAAAATAGAAAGTATGGACTAGTATAATTTCTTTAGTTATAAATGCTTCGTAAGTGCATTATAAAATGTCAGAAAATATCATACCTCAACAGAACGAGCAAACATTGACCTAATTAATTTTTGACGCATAAGGGAAATTGGTGAGACAGAAAATGTTTCATATTGATTATTATTTTAACACTTAAGCATCTCGGAAGATAATTGGCTCTTTTGTTTTACTTTCTTTTTAGAAATGTATGAAAATTGTAATATGCTTGGTTGACGACTCGGTTTTAATGAAATCTCAAGTAACATGCACTTTTTTCGAAAGCATCTCTGTACTAATAAGGAACAAAATAAGCTGATCTGTATTATTATTTTTGTAGCAATTTTCTGCAAGTAAATGCTTAATATGTTTAGGAATTGCATAATATGCTTAGCAATTAATAACTTCATATTTTAATTTGTTTTGCTTTAGAGTAATTTGCCTGTTTCTTCATATTTTTCCACCTTCTCTCAAATTTCTAATAAAACCCTTTCATATCAATTTAATTTGCTACTGAATAAATAACATAAAATATATTGCAAAATATAATTCACAGTTCACTATGTTTTTCAGTATACTAATTACGTATTAATTTATTAAACATATATCCGTTAATAGGAAATCTTATTTATATATCAAATTTAAGAAACAGTGCAGCTCATTAATAACAAAGATTTAATAAGAAATGCATTGACACTAAATGAAATTAATACATAAAGTTATAAGACCTGCAAGTCATTGGTCATAATCCAGAATCTTGTTACATAAAATATTTCATTTTTATTTATTCTGTCGTGCTTGAATCCCAAAATTGTCTATGTTAAAAGATTCAGTTCTGTCACAGTATTTCCATAAAATTAATATGTATATTTAATTTATAGAAATAATTTGATTGTTCTGATATTTTCGTACTTATATTAGGAAGTGAAATGACTTTTTCAGACGCGAATGTCTGACAATAATGGAAATAATTTTTGTGAAAATTCTTACAGTGGTAAATTTTAAACCTTTACAAATTATTATTTATGATTTTTTTCTGTTATTTTTCTTTTATAAAAATATTATTGGATTCTTATTTTTAAATATCTGTTTTCAAGTTTAAAATATCTGCTATTAAAGTAATGTGCAGGGGTTCCCACAAAGGACTACTTCATTTTAAAATTAAGTAACTGAGCAAAGATATCGAAAGATATATGAAACCAGGGGTAAATTTGTTTTTAAAGCCGTAAAAATATCGGATATAGAAGTTTCAAAATTAGTTACAAGTGTTGCTGATAGGGGATGCTATACGCTTTAATCGCAGGAAATTCCTTAAGACAGTGCACTGAAGCAGAGTGTCTTCGGATAATTCAGCTGTTAGAACGTTGAAGGAGCCTTGCGGTTTTGGAGCAATTTGTCACCACACTATAGCCCTTAGATGATCGAACAGATACTTCATGGCTTATACAAGATGGGACTCGATCACACCGTACCCAAGAGCTGTTTACCTTTCTTGAGGAATGCTTCGAGAGAAGATTCATTGCTTTGAACTGTTCAACATTTATTGGAACATGCATGGATTGACCCCCATACTCACCCGATCTCTACTGCTGTGACTTCTTCCTGTGGGGCATATTGAAGGATACTGCTTTCCTAAACAATCCCCCGACACCAGACGAGCTTGAACAAATGAGAGGTACTGTTCAGAAACGGATTCTAAGACTACCACTTTTGGACGATTTGACATTGGAAAGGGGTGTCAGGAAATGAGTCATATGAGCGCATTTCCTGAGTTCTTTGTTAGATCGCACTCAGTAAAATGTAAAAAATACCCTTCCATTTTTCAGTTTCCACTTATTTTGATGAAAGTAACTCCGCCCGGCGCATGCGCAAAAGCGCGGGGGGTTTTCGAATCCGTTGCTAAACAATGTGTGCGTCCTGCCATATCTGTGCTGCGAAAAATGCACGTTTCAAAGCGATTGTGATGTGATTGCAACGATTGCTTGCGAAAGACAGTTTATAGCCTTTTTCTCGGATTCCGTTCTGCTAATACAGCGTGCAACGCCACCTGTCGGCAACATTTGTAAGTAAACTTGAAACTTCTGTACCAGATTTTTACGGCTTTCAAAATAAATATATCACTAGTTTCATTCTCTTATCGATCTCCGTTGTTAAGTTATTTAATTTTTAAACGAAGAGTCCTTTAATGGACAACCTGTATATTATTCACATGTAACTAATGCAGGTATTTGAAGTTTAGGCAGCATTTTATTCTGACAAATTATTAATTTATTTCATTGTTCCATTTTAAAGAACTTCAAGTTGTACTTATTGGTAATTTTCGCTTTCGGTTGGAATATTAAATAATTCC
Source organism: Araneus ventricosus (assembly GCA_013235015.1). Taxonomy (NCBI): domain Eukaryota; kingdom Metazoa; phylum Arthropoda; class Arachnida; order Araneae; family Araneidae; genus Araneus; species Araneus ventricosus. Next base: position 14,403 of record BGPR01019656.1, read on the forward strand.
ATCAAAAAATAATATTTGAAAATATTTTTAAATATTAGTTATTTAAAAAATAAGCTTATAAATACCCGATAGCATTACAAACTGTAATGTTACTGGCAGCTACATAAGTTTAAGTACTGTTTCATCTTGTAAAATTAATATAAAATTCTATATTTCTGTTTCCGTCTCATTCCAAAATTTCAGTTGTTTCAATTTAGTCTAATTGTACATTATACCTCTTCTTTTCATTTATCTTATTATAAAAAGGAAGACCGTACCATTCAACGTATTCGTGCTTAGGAAGGAAAATGAATGTTGTAAGTTTGTTTTTATTATAAGACTGGGAGAAAGAAGACGTAACTGGATTTTAAGCAGACAGCAAAGATTTAGAAGTATTTGAGCACGCACATTTAATAAGGAAAAATTAAGCCTTTGCCAATGCATTGACACTATTCTTTTCTTCTTCTAAAAATTTTTATTTAATTCTTTTACTCTAAAACAATTTTCTTTCAGTTATAATTGCATATCATCAAAAAAATTAGCACTACTAATGTGCAATTAATATATATATTTGAATATGAAAGACAGTGTCTATTATGATTCACCATTGATTTAACCATTCACCCCTTTTCAATCAAAAACTTTTACTCACATTCTTCTAAATAAAAGTTGTATGGCCTGAAATTTTTATCGCCTTTGAACTACTGAAAATAGCAATAGACCCTTCTGGACTTAAAACTATAAGTGGATAATGCATTTAGCAAAATGCGTCATTATTACTGAAAAAAATATGCAGAATGATATTTAAGAATAAGAATAATTAAATAGATGATTTAGGATGAGAGTATTTTAATTTAACTTGTACTTATTATACTCTATTTATATTATGTTAAAATCGTCCATAAAAGTCCAGCCTTTGTAATATTGAGCATTAAATATAGTTTTCAGAATACGATAACGATCAAAATCTGATCTTCCCAGAATTTCTTATCCTTTCTTTTCATTTTCTGATCTCTCTCGTAGTAATTTTCTTTATTAACTTTTTGCAAACTTCCCTTCCTAGCGAGTACTCAAACTTGTCCCGATTAGAATTTCTGAGATGGATTTTATGAAAAATTTCCTCTTTTTTTAATTTAGCTAAAACACATTTTTTTTAAAAAAATTGTCTTGATACTTTAAAATCAAATAAATGTTTTACTATCTTCAAGAACAACTTGCATCTTTTCCTATTCATGATTTTAAATTGCTTCTTTAATATTATAACTTCTACTTAATTTTATTTCTATTTCATTTATTTCCGTTCAGATCGCATTTTACAAGCAATTATTTTATTTAAAGGCATTTATAACTTCTATTATTGATTACATTTTTACTAAGTTGAAAATAATGTTACTATAATACATTTACGATGAAGAGGTGCATATAATACATGTAAAACATTATGTTAATCAGATATTTTTAATTGGGGAATAATTAACCGGTAAGTAACTATTCGAGTATGGAAGGTTTCTCATTATTATTAAAATATTTTTTGAATATCTATGAAATTCATTGCGTGATGATAATTAAGTTACCAAGGGTTTTTCACAACAATATTACTTTTCATTTATCAAATCGAAACATCGCAAGCTATATGTTTAAATTAAAAATATGGAATTCCGAAAAATTAATGAAACGGAGATCTCTATATACCTACTCTCTTTCTTCAAGCAATCAAAAAATGGTAATGAATGATTTGGTAATTCTTTTAGATACCCCCTAGTAATATCAGGATTTTAACCATGTTATGGATGATTAATATAACCAAATAAGTGATCTCTCAGTATCTTAGAATTATATTTGCGAAAAATCAATACTACAATAAAAAGTAGTTTCGTTAATCCAGGCTATATTCAATATAAATTGTTGCCACTTTCATCCTAATAAGAAACGAAATAGCATTGTGGCGTACCGTGCTACGCCATCTTACTCTGATGTATATTAGCCAATATCCGCCTCCGGACATTGGGAATTCCTTTTGTCTAGTGGTTAGGATCTTCGGCTCGGAACCGAAAGGTCCCCGTTTCTATCCCGCCGCCAAAGCATCATATTTGAACAGTCATAGGCTTTAAAATAGATGCGTAAATAGTGTACATAAGATAAAAATCACGTGTAATAATAGAAGTCGACGACTTAAAAATAATTAAACGGCTATCTCTAATTCGAATGCATAAACAGCGTCTGGTTCATAATTCCCGACGCATTAAAACTCAAGAAAATACTTCTTTTTTCCAATTCAATTTAAATTGATTATCTTATCTTAATAAATATTTGCCTAACAACATTAGTTTTATAGACCAAAATGAAACGAAGAAATAATATTGAGACAAAGAGAGTAGCTCTTCAAGGGGTAAATTTGACAACGGAAAACATTTTGAACTGCTGTAGATGTCTGAAAATATAACGAAATTTTTCATTTGAACATAATATATATAAAGAAAGTTAAAGCGCCTTCAAAATAAAATGTGTATAATATGTTTACAATATTTTGGACGTGGAAGGTGTTTAATTATGTTTCACATCTTGAACTAATTTTTTAAAAATGCGATTAATTGTTTGAAATTTCTATCTTTCCCCAAAGAAACAAAAGAAAGAAAATATGACCGACATGGAAAAAATAAACGTTGCATTTCATTTACAAATCTGAATTAAAAATTTTAATAGAACTCTCATGCATCAATGCACGGATGAGAAAACTACAATGCGACAACGCACCAGCAGTGAAAAGTAAAAAGGAGTTAATTTTGAAGAATCAAAATTTAGTTAGATGTTTATCAGTTATTGCCATCATCATCGAGAGAAGTGGGCTTGAAGTCAGTCAGCACAATAGCAATATGGTATTCTAAGAGGTTGTTTGACTAACAATACTGGGTTGTCTTCATTCCAATTCTTGCACAGATAAACACTTAGATAAACCCTGTCACAAGACATTTATGAATTTACACATATGAGTACTTATTAAAAGTTAAATCATATTTCTTAAACCAAATGTTTATATATAATCATTTTTAATTATTTTTCTTAAAAAATTTAATTTGAAATATAGTTAATTATTTAAAGTGTTTTGGGCTAAGCAATTTTCTCCAAACCAGCTAAATGCATGGCCTCTATTATATTGGGTTGAAATTAACTTTTAGGATTACATGAATTGAAAATTTGTTGGGGAAAAAAAGATGATTAAAGACCGTCAATAAACAGTGATTAATAATTTATTGCTATACCGAGTTCCATTTTTCCAAAATAAGACATATATTTTGGAGTATATTATTTATTTGAAAGGCATTTAATGGATTAATAATTTAGCCTTTACAACATATTGACTAGAAAACATACAATGCATAGAATTTGTAAAATAAATTTTTAATAAACTTCCCATACTTAAATGCTTCTGAAAAGTTATTAACATATTTAAAAGTGTTATCTTGACAATAGAATATGGACAATTCAAAGCTTTTTAATATCCTTCTACCTTTGAGTTAAAAGAAAATGGCATTAAAATAGTTGGACAATATCTGCTGTAAATTGTCAACATATATAAAAATATTAGAAGGTAAATTTGATATTTTATTCTTACATAAGCCGATTTCAGACAGATAAGTTTTTACATAATCACTTATTCTTATGTTTCAATTAAACCTGAAATATGGACATTTTTCAGTGGCCCTTGCGAATAAAGCTTTAATTAATTTCACAATTAAAAAAATTAAAAAAAGAAATTGTTCATTTAAAAGATTTTCTTGTTTGGCAAATAGTAAACAACTGAGCTCAATGCAACTGGCTCAAAATATTTAAATAAAATTCTGAAATTTCATTTCTCATAAATAAATGCTTCCGCTTTTTCAAAACAGATTTTTCATGTTAATTTTCTGCTTTTTATTTATCAGTGTTACCTAGAGCAATTAATATGTTCTTTTCGTTTAGTATATGTTGAAAAATTAATTCACTTCAAACGTCTATATGTTTTTAATATCGACTGAAAGTAAAAAGTAATAAAATAAAGTTTCTTTTTAAATTACCGTTTATACTTCACATATATTTAATTTTATTTTCAGTATATTTCCTTCGTAAAACACTCTTTACTTCCATAAGATATTAACTTCGAGTCTTTATAAAAACTGATTAAACCAAGAGGTAAATAAAAAGCCTCACTGCCATAATAGGATTAGAAACAACGGTACTTACGTATTAACGCAACCGAAGCTGAAGTTGCGCTAATGCGCCAAGATTGGGGGCACTTAAAAACCGCCAAATCTGTAGGCGATCGCCAAATCTGTAGGCGATCGCCAAATCTGTAGGCGATCGCCAAATCTGTAGGCGATCGCCAAATCTGTAGGCGATCGCCAAATCTGCAGGCGATCGTCAAATCTGCAGGCGATCGCCAAATCTGTAGACGATCGCCAAATCTGTTGGCGATCGCCAAATCTGTAGGCGATCGCCAAATCTGTAGGCGATCGCTAAATCTGTAGGCGATCGCCAAATCTGTAGCTGCGGTGACGTTAATACGCCACCGCAGCTACAGATTTGGCGGTTTTTAATGACCAATGACAATGACCAATGACATACATTTATCCATACATACATTAAAGATTAGAATGAAAAACAAAGAAAGAATTGATTTTTAAACGTGTTAGTATACTTGAAACATTTTAATGAAACAAATTCAAGGCCGTTCTTATCCATCTGTTTCTTTAAATTGCATCTCAGATTTTTCTTGTTATTTAAATACCTTATAGGATATTTTCATAATTCTTATTTGATTTTCTTCATATAATATTGTCTAAACTTAAACTACACCAATATTAAATTACCTATTCATTTTTCATCAGTTTTAATAGGAGTATTTATCATCAAAGCTGATTTCATCGAAAGTCGTTAATAAACCTCAAGTTTAGATGTAACAAGCCGTTTTAACATCTATTTATTATATTATTCTTATTATTCTCTTCATTGTATTAACTGTGAATGGAATGGACATAATCCTTTATATATTTAATACTAGCAGCCATCGGCGACTGGTTGCATCATTTCATTATTCATGGTTCTCTTAGCAATGTAATTTTAAACTTCAGATTGTGGTAGATATTTAACCCATGTTTTATTAATGACCTTGGAACTTTTCTGTTTATTATCCACATAAATGTTACAAATGGAGTCAAATAACTGATCTTGTCATGTAATCTCTAATACCATGTTGTTGGCAATATCTTCACTTTCATTGCTCTTGTAAAACATACATTTGATTTCAACATTAAAATGACGCAGCATATTGTTTTGGCCAACGGCATGTTAACTGGATTAAAACATGTTGAGAAAAGAATAAAGCATAGCAACCATAACCATTCAGTTAATGGATATATTTCTTAAATATTTCTTCGGCCAGTGATGATCCTGACGATTTCTTAACGAGGTCGTCGAAAATCACTTTCGACTTCCTCACAAATGATATTTTCGTTAACAGAGTCTCCTTGCAATTGCTTTTCTTTTATCCATATCAGAAGCAATCTTTCAACATCGTCGAGAATACCTAAGCGTATCGTAGATAGTATTCTTGTCACCTTTTTTGAAACTTCTAACTCCTTAATCCTGTCCTTGTTCTTAAGGATAGTGCAAATCTTTGATGTAGACCGATTGTATGTGCGCGCTAGATCAGCCACGCTCACTCCTCGTTCTCACTTTCAATGATTTTACGTTTGGTTTCCACTGTTAATTTCTTCTCTTATTCTTCTTGTGGCTTTTTCTTCGGGGACATTTTTGCAAGCGTTATTACACTTTGCACAAAAATCACACACAAATAGTACTCCTGAATACAAGTTTAGAAAAATGTGTGATCATAATTGACACTAAGATGCTAGTGGAACAAGTGCTAAATACGGATTGATATAGCTGTTTTGTTACTCTTATTAAAAGACATAACTCAATTACGATACTTCATGGACTCAAATATGTCACTCATCTCGTTACGCCACATAATTTGTGAAGTAGCGTTTCAACAAACTGTAAATGAACGGCCAAAGAATAGATTTTATGAAAACCTTAAATATTACTGGAATCCAAGAATGAAAATAACCAAAGTCATTCGTCCCATTCAAAACGTTTAATACTAGAAAAAAGAAATCAAAACAGAAGATCTCATTCGATTAACAGTTAAAACAGGTTACAGTTAAAGTACAGGCACAAGTACTAGACACCTAGTTTAATAAGAATTAAAGCAAAATAAAAGCTCCGTTGAAATGACTGTACCAGGCTCAAAATCCGGGAAATCCTCTTTCCTTGTCTCTTGCTACTCGCGAAACGTAGATCGTTAAGAGAGTCATTTTTTTTACAATTTATTTTGCTCGTTATGCGAATCACTCGTTATGCGAGGTTTCACTGTACACAGAAATGAACTTGCTCGAAACGCGTCAACAAAGAAATCCAATTTTATTCAACATATATTCAGATACGTTATAAAGATTTCTGAGAGAAAATACTTTTAAAATATGATGCTAGTATTTTACCGGTCTATAAAGCATCTTCCATATTTTATTCATCACCCAACAATCTACCTCTAATCTGTATTTAAATAAAATACGAAACAATATCCCAAGTAAAGATGCATGTAATCGACCTTAACAAATTGGCGGCTGCTCACCGAAACACATATTTCCAGGTCAACCAATACCGAACACCGGGACGTTCCAGTAAATTCAAGCGGTCTCCGCTATCAAATGGCGTGTTTCAAGCTAATAAGAAGGGTGCGGCTGTCAATGGGGGAATACATTGGGAACCATTTGTTGCTAGGTTGGACCCCATTTGACAAATGATCCATTGAATGAGGGTGGTTATAATCTGCGGGGAATATCGAAAGGATTTTTGAACGTAGTGGTATTTGTTTTACACACGTTTCTTTATTTCAATTCATTTGTCATTAGGACTTCCAAAATAGTTTTTTATCGTAACGACGAAAAATGTTTTGGGAATGTTTCGTTTATCATTATTCATTCGTTTATTTTTGTGCATTAATAGATGATAATTATCATAATTAGTTTTCTTTGCTCGTATCATTAAGTTTGAAACAATTTGTGTTTTAAATATGAAATCATTTCGTTGTTCTTGAGACAGCGAAATTCGAAAAAAATTCTTTAATCCCAAGTAGATTGCTGTATCTTGTACTTATATATGATATATACTCCAAAGTTTGAATTTAATGCAATACAGCTTAAGGATGCAAAGGCTAATTTTTATTATTGTAGATATAAGTCATTTATAATTACATTATTTCTTTCATATTAACTAGTTTTGAATGATATATATGCATAGAATGAGACTTTACTTATTAATGAAGTATTCCTATATTATAGCAAGTAAATGCTCATCTATTAAGCTTAGGAAAACTGAAAAATAATATTTTATTTTTATATTGATGTATTGTAATTCATACAATGGAAATAAAATTGAAATTTATGTAATTTGCCCTACATAATTTTCTAAAGATTATTTTGCATTCCAGGAAATTTAAAATACTTTTCAGATACAAATCTGAGGAAATATAGATATCCGTTGTGTAATGCATGTATAAAAAGTTATTTAAAAATCTATGTTCACAAGTTGTGTATAAAACGGATTTCAGAGTTGAGTTATTTGGTCACGATTGGAATTTTGATACACTGGTGTCCAAAAATAATGTACAATTTTGAAAATGCTACAAAATTGGAGTTAATGTGGATACTATGGTTCGTAATCAGTTGCTGAGAATCGTGGAACATACTATCGTCGTAACTCACATTTTACAATGAAGATTCGATCACGAGGGCATTTAGGGGAGTGATCAGAAAGGGATGAAGGCGAAAATGGAGTTTGACCCCTCCTGTTTCACAGAAAGCTGATAACGAGATAACTTTCATCAATGGTTATGTTGGATGCGCATAATATTTACATGCATTTTCGTAAACACAGCACACATATTCGGGAAAATATAAAGGTTTTCTTAAAAATTCCCAAATTTTTAAGCAAGCTTTTTACTTATAACATGCAGAGTTACCAATTAATTCGTACAATTTAAACATTACAGAGTTTAAATGGTACGAAACTTACAGAACACTTGACAATATCTAAAAGGAGCATTGTATTAAAATTTGAATTAAACAATTTGGATATTACAGGAAATATGAGCATTTGTAGTAAATTACTTTTTACTGCTCATGTGGGAAACAGCGTAATTTTTCTTTCAGAACTTCAGAACCAGATATATAGGACAACTTATATAAAAATTCTAGTTCTATACCGTTAGTATTCAGAAAGATTGCAAGAGCTAAATTGCTTTTGATCTGTAAGACAAACAAATGATGAGGGTTCTTACACAAATTCATATTTTTTTTAAATTGAATCTTCGGAAGTAATATTCAATTTTATGAAGGTTGAATATCCTGAAAACTCACGTATACTTATAAATTAAATACGTAATCTAAATTGCATTTCGATGATAACTTATTCGGAGGAAAAATCGCCCGTTACTGTTCAATGGTTTTATTGTGAAACGACACATTTGTTGAAAATAAAGAATGCTAATTTTTTTCCCTTTACATATTTATGATCAGCTACATGTCTAATACTCATTTTTGAAATGAATTTAGTAATTTTCAAAACAAAACATGTAGTGAACTTGAAAGGGATAAACCATCTATTTTCGATTGGTTCTCACGTATTTGAAACACGATTGTCGGCAGGTACAATTGTCCTTATGTACGGCTGTGTCCTTAATTTAAATCTTGTTTTTGATTTCTGATATATATTTATTTCCAAATTTGAAAACGAAATATATATATAAATATTTAATTTCATATTGTAATTCTTTGTTATTAAGCATATAAATATTAACCTTCCAGCAGGCAAGCCCTCTATACCATGAAAGGTCTGCGTTTTTCCTAGATACGCTATATTAAAATATCAATTTTTAAGAGGGTAATTTTTTATATTAACAATTTTTATTATTTTATTATTATTTTTAATCATCAATTTTTATTTAAAAAAGAATGGAAACAGGTTAAACGGAAAACACAAAAACAATATAAAATGACCAAAGCATTAGCTGAATGACGTGAAAATAAAACAAATGAAATTCATAATATTTCAATAGAAATATTGAAGTCAATTTCATAGTCATTCCATTGCAACAGTCGCGCGTATCTCTGAAATATAAATAGCAGATTTGCAGTGTCCTATGAATGCCTCGAATTCCAAACGATGACTAACAGTTCGTCTAAAGGAGCTGGAAGAACACCTAAGGTCATGCTTTCATAGCACCCTCTGGTAGAAAAATATAAAACGGAATTCTTCTCTAGTGTATCTCTCACGTCCGCGCGCCAGCTTAAAAGTTACATTATTTCCTCAGGAAAATAGCTTATTTAACAAATGAAATTTAATACCCGTATTAATTGCTCTATCTAACTACATTCTAATGAAACGCTGGATTGTAAAAAATGTGGAGTCACTGAACATATTATTGATTTTATCTACATTCTTCAGAATAGACGGTGCCGACATAAGTCTCGCTTGAATTCAGCATTTTAAATCGCATCTTTCGTGATATGTCACTGGTAACACATGAGAAAATTTCTGTAACTACATAAGTACAAAAAGATTTTGTTTTAGTTAAAGCTCTTTCATATTCAGGTACACTGTTGTCCTCTTTCTGAAAACTAAATAATTACACTGAATATAAGGTTCGTATGAAGTTATATATAAAGATTAAAACTTTGTGAAACCTGTGAAAGGAAGCATGGGTGAATTATAGGAATGGTTGGAATGAAGATGTGAAAATTAAGAGATCGATCATACATTTTAAAAGAAGCCATCTGACATTAACTATAAAAAATATAAAGAAATGGGTTGATTTACGGTATAATATAATAAAGTTAAGTTTAAAAAACCCGATATGTTTATTTAGTGGAGGAACTCCATTTATACTATGAGGTAAAGTTCGTCCACTTCCATGAAGACGAAAGCATCTACCCGAATAAGATATGATGATAAACATTTGAAAGCATGTGTTTATAATAGGCTACAACTTTTCGACAAAAATATCAAATGAAGGATGTTCTAAAAATTTGGTATGGGAAATTCTTGCAAAAAATAATTTAATATTCAGTGTCTGAAGAAATTATCTTTTTGTACTTAAGCCAGCAATTCCCAACCAATTTTGAGTAAGAAATCACCAAGAGTAATAGCTTTCGTAAGCAATGCAATCTTTTTTAAAACATCCTCACTCAAATGAATTCAACATTTCTTTTCTTAAGGTATGTGACTACCCTAAATTCCTCGTTTTACAGAAAATTTTCGAAATTTGTTTTATTTGTTCATTTTATAGACCGTACATTTAGGTATATAAAAATGCTTTATTTTTGTTTCTACTATAATTACAAATAAAGTTATAGCATGAATAATAACCGGAAGTGACAATTCTGATACCGGGAGTGGCAATTGAAAGAGCCTTAAAAATACAAACAATTAGTTTGAACAACTATATTTAAATTCTCAAACAATATATTGTCTACAAATATAGATTTAAGCTTCCATTTCTTATTTTTTGTTGTTTTATTGGTTTTCAGCGACGCTTTTTTTAAAAAATACAACACAACAGTAATTACAACAGTAAAAATTATTTCAATTATTATTATCAATTATTATTATCAAAATTATTATCAATTTGCAGTTTTATAATTTAATGCCTTTTTTTTAACTATTACCTGTTCTCAAGTGTTTTTAAATGTAAATTTATTCATAGATGCTTAAAAATTACATGAAAATTGGCAAAAAGCTAATTCAGATATCGAGACGCCACTAACTATCTACTACACAAAATCATTCAGAAAAAATCTAAAAAGCTGAAAGAACACAAAAGTCATTTAAAATCAAGTAAAAGAGGGTTTGACTTGTAAATATGGCGAGTTTTAAGATTCTAAGATGGGTATAAAATTTTTTGTACTCTATGAAAATCTTTAAAAGCGTTTTCTGAGAAATTGGAATTTTCGATATTTTTCTACGCGGCAAATATCATTTTGGAAAATGTTTTTAAGATATTAAAATGAAATTTGGCCAAAATGTTTTATTTGTTTCTAGCTATGTTATGAACTAGAATCTAAGCTCTCTGCTTATATTTATTTATTTTATGACTTTTTAGTGAGAAAAATCGATGATTTTTTTAAAAAAAATTCGAGTTTGTTCACAAAGTTTGGAATATCTCCAACACCTTTCGAGGTATTAAAAATATTCTAGTTCATAACACAGATAAGCATGTTAGCTATATACTGTGTAAATATTGATGAAATATATTCAATAGAACTTATTATAGGAGGTTTGGCGTAAGTGCAAATTTTCACTAAAATTTTGCTAAAAATTGCCTATATTTTGAAAGTCAATGAAATTTCCAATGAAATTACATTGGAATTCTTAGTTTTATAACTCATTTTAATTAAAAACATGAATGTTTCATTAAAAATTTAAAAATTTGGAAAAAAGTGCTCCGAAGGCATGCTTTTTGTAAATCCCACAAAAGGATTATCTTCGGGGCAGAAAGGTTTAGGGCTATTTAAGAATCAATATTTTGAAATTATTTATTTAAATTAGAAGCAAAGCTTTAATATAATTATCAACCATTTATTTTGTGATCTTCGTAAGCTTAATTAATCAAACCAATTTCTTAATCACTTGGATGTTAAAATAAAGCTTGACAAAACATTAATTTACCAGCTTGAGCTTCTATTTTTATTAAATTTAAATTTAATGAAAACGACTCGGAAAATTACATAAACTGAAAAATACACCACAGCATTGGGCAAAAAATTATAACTATTACCTCATTGTTCCTTAAGCAATATTTCCTTCCGTACAATTTAATTTAATATAAGATATTTCAAAAATTAAAAATAAATTACGAGAATAATAAAAGAGTAGGTAATAAACTTCAATACCATTTTATGATGGTAATCAATTCTAAACGAGATGACACGCTTTGCAGTGAACGGACATAATTTCATTTCAAGTTCGGAAATTGATGAACTACCTATCTTGAAGACGATTTAAGTAACATCTATTAACAAGATGGAAGTCGTATTCAGTATCTGCGTGGCCTCTTGTTAATCGATCTTGCTCAAGGGAACAAACTGGGTCGAACTAGTTGAATATTCTTGGTAAGTTAATGAGAGGTGCAGCTGGCACCAGAAGAACGAGATAAAGACAACTGTGTGTAGTGATCTCGTTTCGTATATCTTTCTTCAAAATCGTTCATTCGCAGTGTGCGAAAGTGCTAATGGATTATTAAACCTGCTGTTCTGTTCGGGTGAAATCGACTGGAAACGATTTTCAACTTCTTATAAAAAACGACAGTATAGATATATTTTACAGATATTTCGTGACTTTGTTAGTAGAGGTGACATGTTATTTATCTGAAAAGGATTTTCTTTTATTTCTTTATTTTCTGTCTATATTGTGAAATTGTATTAATGTATCGTTCGTGTCAATACGACCCGATTCTGTTTTTCCTTAATTTTATGTAGAAATTTGTGGAATATATTATTAATTCAGCAGGAAACGGAAATAATAAATTCCTATAAGTCATTTAAAATATCTTGCATGAACAGAAATGTGTATTCAAGGTCAGAGAGAGCGATAACAAGGTCACATGATACGATATATCCAGTAAGATCGTAGGGTTCTGTATCAAATCATCCTCCCTGTTATGAGTTGTATGAGAACACGACATACATACAGCAATATTGATAACTCTAGGCACTGGAATGGCGTGAAAAAATAAATAATAGCGATTCGCAGATATTTCAGTGACACTGAAATAGCTCAGCTTTATGGAAACACCTGAGAGCGAAGTGGAAGAAGTTTCTGAACATGAAAATCATACCAGAGAGGAAAGTTAAACTTCTAATATGATGACTCAAACTATTCATAATGTGCAGCATATTTAGTCCAAACAACAAAATATGAACTGGTCATTGGATCCACTTCCACGTTATGGCTGCATGACTTCTGCTAATTTTACAAAAACGGCTCTCGACGTGTAACTAGGTATTCAACATCAATAATACGGGTTATAAAAAGTGCATTTGTAACTGTATTCAGGCTTAAAATCTAGAATGATATCATCAACCAGTGGGAGTGGTCTCCCCTAAACTTTCTCGTATACTTTCTAAGTGGAGATTCGTAGTGGAGATAGTTTCTCTTTGTATACTTCGTATACGAGAAAGTAAAACAAAAAAACAAACAAACCTGTGAAATCAAATATCTGTTGCCACGTTTCAAAAAAATATTACTTTGAAGCAGGCGCGATAAAATAGGCAATGCAATGAATACTAAAGCGAAAATTCTGCTTTGGAATTGAATTCCCAAGAAAACAATTTATACTACCACAACCGTAACAATTGCAAAAGCGCGTGAATAAAAGATTTGCTGAAATAATGAGATCGGTTTGATTTACAGAAATAAAGAAATTGTTAACAATTGATGCTTGAAAACATTATTTATTGTTGTAAATAAAATTTACAACAATAACAGATTGCTACCAATACGCATGCGCATGAGAATCGGATTAAAAGAAATTGAATATGCAATTTGAACGCCTCTTTTTGACGGATTTGGCCCAAACTTTTATACGGACCTACATTCATAACGATAAAACTGTGTACCAAATTTTATCCATTTAGCTATTCAAGTTTTTGAGTTATAGCTTTCACATGACCGCGGACATACAAATAGACAGACTTCCCGTTGACGGATTTTGTCCGAAATTTGATAGAAACCTACAAATTATGTTTAAAGATCACATACCAAATTTCATCCCTGTAGCTCTAATAGTTTTTGAGTTATCGTGTTCACAGACAGACACACACAGAGACACACACACAGACAGACATACAGACATAATTCCAAAATTGTGTTTTTCGGACAGGTGAGATGGTATATGGAAAAGAATGAATCATCATTCTTATGAGCACAATGAGTTATGATAAATCAATTAATAACAGAATTCACAAAAAGCCGGATGTTTTATTAGAGTACAGTAACAGTAAAAGAGTTGTAGATACTCTTGATCAACTATTGAATTCATAAAGGAATTCACTGGATAGTTCTGCTTATAATGCAATTATTCTCTGGGTATCAATAAATAGCAATGGAATGAAAACAAATTAATTAAAGGTTTGTTTTTAGATAAACTAAGAAAATTATTAATTGCTTCATATATTCAGGCAAAACAACAACAGGGTGGTACGGGACTTCAGTGGGCACCCTATATACTAGTCCCTTATCATTATAATCATTAGATGTTTAAATTTAGTTGCGATTTCGAGTTAAATATTAACAAAAGCATAATAACATAAATAGCAACATACATAACGACATAAAACAAATAAGGAGAGAAAATGGCTTTCTAGTAATCCTGTACTTATTTCCTAACTGAATCTATATAACATTAGAGCAACACCCATGACGAACGACGGTATAAAGTAAGC
>BGPR01019657.1:0-12897 GCA_013235015.1 Araneus ventricosus
AAATTATTTCATTTAGCAATACAATTGTGATTAAAATTATTTCTGCAAGATAATGTATAATAATGTAATTGCTCATGCTTACTTATATATGATATCATTATCTTCTTTGTCTTCTTCTTCGATTATCTCTATTGCTTCGGTATTAATGCAGCTTTTGCCTCGCCAGTTCTTGCAATAAGTATTGCAACGTATGTTAGCTCTGACACTTTTGCATTTTTTCCACAGCCTTTATTACATCCATAAGTAATTAGAGACTGTATTTTAGCTGGCTTTGGTCCTTTAATAGTGTATATGAGCGTCAAAGACTTATTCACTAAGTTCTATCCCCAGCTCGATGGGTTCAAACACTCTCCTTGCCATGTTTGCACTTGGTGGAATGTGCGACGGAAGTATTGATGTGCAGCTTCTGTGGTTGGAGGTAACTTTGAGAGAAGAATAGCAGAACTCACTTGAGCTACAAATTGATTGAAACAGTCATACCTCATCTTATTCAAGCTTCTTTCCTCTTTCTTCGTGTTGCTGTACAATGCGAAGATGAACCTCTCTCCTGATCTCTCGATGCCGGTATAAGTAGATTTAGGGTTATTAAAGATCTCAGGGATATATTGCAGGTATTTACTGCGGTTGAACAATTGCACTGCTTGTAGTTCTCCCTTTCCATAGAACCCTGAAGTTGTGTCATGATACATAACACGTGGCTGACGTTTGTTGTATCTGTTAGGCGGCCAGTCGTTGTGCATGCGGGCTATTATTCAAGGTCAATGACATGAATAATATAGCAGATAGGATAAATAACTTAATAAATAAACTTTTGTTAATTTACTGCTTTAACAAATGAAAAATTATTGAGAAACAACTATAATTCTGTGATTTATTTTCAATTTTTGCTCATTTTTTATACATGTAATTAGGCTACATATAATTAGAATATTTATGAAAATAATTTATTTCATTTAAAAAGATAAACAATGTTAATAATTGTTTTTATAAGCTGGGTACTATCATTTTGTACTTTGATGGTTTTTGCAAGTTCAAGGGAGTTAGGGGGGGGGGGCTCACCCCTCAGGGATGGAAACTTTAAGGTTCCCGTTTCCTTGATGTCAGAAGAGTATTTGACCAAAGTTTCAAAACTTTATAAATTTTTCTCCTATTTGTCGTTTTCTTGGTCTAATTGCAATGGACTACTTGTACGCTCTCTACGTCCTAACTTCCACATCTTACTAGAGCTCTGGTATTGTTGCACAGACTTATATATTTGCTTACAAAGGTGAATACTTAAACATACAAACTTTATTTAGACAGCATCTTTGATTGTATCCGTCGTCTTTTGTAAGAATAATGATTTTTTTTTTGAAAATTGAAAAATAATTGCCACTTTGATAAGAGTTTGTAATCGTACTACTGCAACAAAATATATAGTGTTGGTACTCATTCGACGCAGAATTGTATGCTCTACAACATTAATTTATAGCATTTTTTACACTGAATGTGTAGGGATGAAGAAATCTAGGAAAAACTGACCAAACACCCATGTTCACTTCAGTTTTTCCCACTAAAGGGGGGAAGCTCCCCCCCCTGACGGGTGGAAACTTTTCGGTTCTCATATACTTCAGGTCCAAGGATTGTTTGACAAAAATTTAAAAACTTTATAATTTTTTCCCCCTATATGGAATATTTCAGGAAACAAGAGTATTTGTAGTAAATAATTTTTAACTGCCCAAGTGCGAAGCATAGTAAAATTTTCTTTTTATTATTTGGAAGCCAGATATAATAGAGCAGCTTGTATAAAAAAATCCAGTTGATTACTGTTAAGATTCAGAAAGATATAGCCATTGAAAAGATGAATTGCTTTTCTTCTCTTAGAGAAACCAAAGGTGAGGGTTTTTTCACAAAATGTAATTTTTTAAAATTTCATTCGAACAGTAATTTTTTATTGTATGAAAGTTGAATATGCTTAATATTCAAGTACACTTATAAATTAAATATATAATTTAAATTGCAGTTCGACGATTTGTATTCGAAGAGTCAAGTTTAAAATATATCAATTTGTGGAAAAACCGTCATCATTTTATTCCTCTTGAGAACGAAAGCAATTCAGTTCTTGCAATGTCTATACCTTTCTGAATCTTAGCTGTAATCAATTAGAATTTTTTACAAGCTGTCGTATATATCGGGTTCCAAATTATAAAAGAAAAATGTTTATCGAAACTATGTTTCGCACATGCGCAGTTAAAAATTATTTACTATAAATACTCATATTTCCTCAGTTATTCCAATACTTAGCTCAAATTTTAATACAATAATTCGCTGAAATATTGCTACGTATTCTGTAAGTTTCGTATAATTTGATTGAACACTCTGCATGTTATAAGCAAACAACTTGTAGAAAAAATCGAGATTTTTGAAAAAATTTAATATCTTCCCAAAAATACGTGCTATTTTTACGAAAATGCATGTAAGTATTGCGCACAGCAAACACAACCATTGATGAAAGTTTAAAGCTATTATCAGGTTTCTGTGAAACGGGATGAGCCAAAATCGATTTTTTCCCCCTCTTCATCATTTTCTGGTGAGCGTCCAAAACGCCCTCGTGACGAAATCTTCACTGTAAAATGTGAGCTTCAGCTACTATATATCCCACGACTGTCCACAACTCTGATTGCGAACTCCCTGAATTCATATTAACTCCAAATTTGCCTTACCAATCCTTACGAATTTTGCTTAATTTTTGGACATGAGTGTATATCGCTGTGATTCACAAGATCATAAAATTAGTAAGAGCATCTCGTATCACGAAAAAATTTAAATTAACTTTTACTTAAATCAGTAAAAATTTAGGATTGAGCAAATAACTGTGCTCTGGACGAATGCTACCTTCATTATTCGTTGTATTCCATCTTTAGCATTGCATTGATGGATGAATTGTGAAAATGTTTGATATTTGTACTTGTGAATAAAATTAGATCTGTGTGCACCTTGCCTGTAATAACTGAATAACTATTAGTATTCACTAGAAATTTAGATTTGCTGTACCGTGAACTCACGTTAATTTCAAGTTTATGAATTATTCTTAAATTTATTAATCCTTCTGAAATTTATTTATCTGTTTTCACTGTTAATGCGATAATGTTATATTTTGATTCTGATCCAGGAACCTGTGGATTGAAGAATACGGAAAAGCATTAAAATGTTTGCATTTATCTCTGTTCGAAAAGTCATTCTTTTCCTTTATATTTATTCTTCTTATCTTCATTCCGTTTCTATTTTTGATGCAGACCAGTATCGAGATCCATTTTTGTTAATATTCAGTGGAAGAAAAGAGTCCACATCTTTCGGTTCTGAATGCTATAATTCAATACTATTTAGAGCACCAGTAGGCTTAAAAATAAATTGATCATGTCCAGATCTATCCAACGGTTAATCCATCTATTAATATAAAAAGTTTTAATTCGGAAAAAGGAAGAATTCCAAATGTAACATTAAATAATAATTATTACGGAAATAATTTGAAAGCAACATCGGGATAACATTTATTTAGCGAATTTTCAACGAATTAATATGCCGTTCGTAAGTTGTTGGCGGGAAGACAGAGAATAATTCATCTCTAACGTTTTTCGAAGCTGTAATGTTGGCAACCACTTTCAGATTTTGTTCAAAAAAATCCACCAAAATGAGAAGTGAATAGTGCTATTCGAAAGTGAAAAGGATGGGCTGATATCATAAAAGTTTTTAATAAGCAATTTCAGTTTCCTTACAAGTCTAAGGAAAAAAACGTAGAAATATCTTTCTTTAAGAATTACGGAAAGCTATTTCACTTCCCTTCTTTAAAGCATCTGTTCATAATAATCTCATTAAAATGATATGTACGAATTTTGTTGGATTTCATTAATAGATGGAACCACAGAGCAAATAATTGTCAATATCGATTAAATCAGAATATTTAAATGTTATTTGTGTAAATAATTAAGACAATTCATTGTGTAATAAATTCATGATCTCTGTTCGAAGTCTGTTGCTTATGAAAAATTCTAATATTAAATTTTAAATTCTTTAGAATGTATTTTGAATAATTTATTAACTCTTTGTTTTTTGGTTTTCGATTATTTCTATTTTGTGAATTCGGATAATGCGGACGATATTTAATTAAATTTATGCATACCGATAAAGGCAGAAATATGAATTAATATGCTTCATTTTACAAACGGAAAATAGTTCAGTTCATGATTCTATGTTTTGCTTTGTTTGTGGTTTTTTTTTCTTTTTGTCATATCGAATCCATTTTTCCTGTTTTGTAAGTATGTTGCGTTTGATATTTTGTTGTTACTTTTTTGAAATAAATTTTCACTTGTTTTTTAGTTCCTTATTTGAGTTTAATTGAAATCTCACATAAATAAACATTCCATTTTATATATCCTGAATCACTGTTAATTTGTAAATTTCTTAGAATATTTACTAATAGCTCTGTGGGAAGTAGACATCAAGTCCAAAAAATAAACAATGTTAATACTACCACCATATATGAATATTGAAATGCTGTGTTAAAAAACACTTTCTATTCTTATTATGAAATTGTTCATTTTATACATTTAATAATTTATAAGATTATTAATTCTAATTATAAATAGATTTCTCTGTTACATATACTTTGAGAATTGTAAAATATATTTGCGTATAATTTGTTAAACTATTTAATATACGCATCATACATTAGAAACATTTTGAACAGGGCTTTTCATGAAAATTTTTCTGCAGTGATCAAATATTACTTAATTTTCTGTTTGCATCAAATATGAAATTTGTTTATTATTTACATTTGCAAGTCATTTAAAAACTTTATGATTCATTCAAGCAATATAACATTCTGTAACGAGACGTATATTTTACGTAATATTTTTTTCTAAATCGACTGAAGGAAGAATTTAATATCTGCTTTTTATTTTGTTACTATATCTGTTTATTTTCACTTAGTAGCTTGTTTGCCGGGAATCTAATTTCAGTTGAATCATATGCATAATTTGATATTCATGGTTCCCTTATTAAAGTAATTTTACATTTCAAGCTGTGATAAACATTTAACCTGTATTCTTTTAGTAAACTTGCACCTGTTCTGTTCATTGTCTATATATACGTACGTATTTGAGTCAAGTTCGCGTCATCTAACATCTAATTACAGCTTGTCGGTGCCAATTTCACTTTCTTTTTCCTCATTAAAACATGTTTAAACCTTTTGCTTACTGGATACATACCCTAATACACTTGCCATTTTAAAGGACTTTGTTAACAGATTTCGCAGAAAAATTGTTGAAATCAAAAAAGGAAGCAAGAGTCATTAATATATTACCTTAGCTTTCAGCAATGCAACAGAAACACGCAATTAAAGATTTGTTTTAACACTGAAAAAGATTTCAATTCAAAGAAAGTTTTTCATCAACAATGAAAAGTAGAGTTGTAAATTTTGCCTAAAAATGTTTTTAAAAATTAGAGAAAAATGTACGTAAACTTAATTGATATCATTGAAAAGACAATACTTTGAATTTTTAGATGGTGTAAAAATTATTTTTGTTCTATAATATTTTCGGAAATTATCAAGGAAAAACTTCGAATTTTCTCGTAATTTTTAATTTATTAAAATTTTAAAAAATGGCTTACAGGTGCACATTTTTTCACACTCCAAATTATTTTTGTGCCAAAAAACGTAGCTCTAGGTCCAGCGGTTTGACTTTTAGAGAGCCAACACACACACATTCCCTTTTATTAGTAGTAGAAATGAGACTGCTGCAATTTAAAAAATTATTCATTTATTGAATTGCTAACCTGATAATAGTTACAGGCTGGATGATATCTATAAATTATTGTGATATGCATGATGCGAAAATCGTTCAAAGCATTCTTAGATTTTTAATTAAAAATTAATCAAAATTTCAGCATTTTTCTCAATAACTTCGGTATCAATCCTAAATTAATATTATGCTATAATGCTTTTGACTAAAAGTTCGAATTTCCTTTAAAATCTTTTTAGTAGACATTTGGATACTTGTTTGACTGGAAATATAGAACGGACCAGATTAAATTTGAGTTATTGGAACCGGTCCTGATGGCAATTTTTAAAGCATTTTGATTATTCTCAATGACAGAGCAAATAGATAATACATAAAAGTCATTGCTCTTCGTAATTGTCAATGCGACGAGCAATGATATTACCAGTGAATGCTGTAATATGCTCTTTTTATACATGATGAGGCTACAGAAAGAATTCTGAGAAAATAAAAGGTTTTCATTTCTCACAGAGTTCTATTTATACAGGACATCGAATTAATGGTATTTGAAAGAAATTTCTTTTAAAATAATATGAATGAACCTGCGAAATGACAGCAGATATAAGAATAATAAATAAAAAAAATTCATTTTTTAAAATGATTCTAGATTATGTTATGCAACAAGCACTTATTTATATTCTTATATGCTTGTAGCAAACACATACAAAATTATAAAGAACTTTGTTACATATATATATATATATATATGTATTATACATTCATTAGAATTAAATGTCTAGGATAAATCTCATCTAGGACAACTCTCAAACTCAATCACTTTTTTAGAAGCTTCAGCCGCAAGCTGTTACATTTTGCATTAAGCTGTCATGAATTTCAGAAAATAAGACACATAATAAAAATTCTAAATTCCTTTAGGAATATAACCTTCTGTGTTTCTCAGAGATTTTTCAACATGTAATACTTAACATTAAAGTTAAAACACGTAAAACCATTTTTACCAGGCAAAATTTATCTTTCTGTAAAACATAACATACACACACACTAGAATTCTTATACTCCGTTATTTCGAGTTCTTACTCACGAAAGGGTTAAAAGCACGTATACACGTGCGAGCCGTATGTTCGCGATCCCCTCGAGAGCAGCTGGTTTGTGTGGAAGGGGTTTTTGGTTCTCTAACCGTTAGAGACCAGCTGGTTTGCAGGTGTGGACGGGGTTTTTGATTCGCGAACCTTGCAAGAGCAGCTACTTTGCACGTGTGGACGGGGTTTTCGGCTCGCAAACCATTTGAGAGAATTTGGTTTGAAGGTGTGGATGGGGTTTTCGATTCGCAAACCGCTTGAGTCTAGACGTTTGCAGGTGTGGGCGGGGGTTTTTGGCTCGCGAACCGCTCGTTTGCAGGTGCGGACGGGATTTTCTTTCTCGGGCAGCTGGTTCGCAGGAGAGGAAGAGTGTTCTGGTTAGCGAACCGAATCTTGTCAGTTTTTCGGCGAACACAAAGAGATTTACAGTTCAAATCGAGAAATGTTCGAGTTTCGTTCATCATCCAATGCGAGCCTTCTTAAAACCTGCAAGGTCAAATCTGCAAGCCAAGTCGAATTTTATTTAGTGCCTGTTGATTTTCTTTCATAGTTTTTCTTCTAATTATTGAGTGGTCAGAAAAAAATTTACCAACATTTATAGAAATTTGTAAAACCGTATCTTTCGTTTTGGACCCGAAGCATGAAGACCATAATAAAAGAGAAAAAAAAAGCGAACGAAAATGCTGGAAATGAAATAAGTGATGAAATGAACATATCAGCAACCCAATGTTAATATGCTCTATGCACGGAGAAATTTTAATGTTTTCTTAATAAAAATGTCTAAAAGAACAAAAACCAGAATTTTAAAGACCACGAAATTAAAATAAAAGTTAAGATCGGTAATTAGAAGGCAAAACGAAAATAAATTTTGCTCTTATCACATTAAAAGGGAATCAACATTTGTGAGAAAATATTTCACTACACACTTCATTGATCGAGGGGGATTTGTGAAATGTATTTTAAAAAGTGTGTGATATCAAACTGGGTTAGAGAAAATCTACTTTGGAGTTAATGTATCATAGAAAGAAAACTTTGTTAACATAGACCAATTTTTTCCATTTAACATTGGAAAAAGTTAATGGGATTAAACGATTAGGTGATACATTAGCATTGACGCCACTTTATACCACGAGCTCGTAACCCAAAGAGTTCTCTGTCATTTTTATAGGTATAGCAGGAAGTTAGTACATACCATGCTCCCGAAGGGAGACATGATTAACCTCACAACTGTCCTCGGATTCGCACCTTTCCCGTGGTTCGTTGTTGGTTTGTCGTGAAAATAATTTCAGTGACTGGCTCTCGAACCATTCGGTTCGCAAGCGTATGCGAGCTTTAACATGCATCAGGTCAGCTTACAAACGAATCTTTGGTGGAATCAGAAATCCTCCGGTCTTCAAGCAGAGACTTTACCACATGCTACTGAAGACAGTTCAAGGCTAGAAAAACAAAAATATATTTCGGTTAAAATATTATTATCCATGGATTATTGAAAGAAACTTATTTAAGACATCTAAATTGACAAATAAGTATCTAATATTCTTTCTTAACTATAGCATGAAAGCATACAAGATTTATATTTTCTTACAACTTAACAAGCAAGGACTCGCAAGGGGATATCCGACTCCCCACGTCACGTAAAATGGAAAAAATACTGACTTCCCTTTAGTTGAAATCAGTCAAATCCATGCTAGTTGACTTCAAGGTCACATTCAACACACGGAACGTGTTTTGAGAAAAAAAATTATATATATATATATATATATATATATATTTTCAATTCACCATAAGGGTGTGAAACACTCCCTTGCACATCTTCGAGCCAGATTTTTTGTTCAATTGAGCGATCGTATTAGGTACAGAAAAATAATGTTGTCCCCCTATTTAAGTTTTATTGAGAAAACAAGTGGATTCAAGAACATTCTATATTTCTAAAATGGAGATCTTTGCGGGTACAACTTTTAAACTGGATAATAGAGTAAGTGAAAATGTCAAGAGATTTATACAAAATTTATATTAATCTGGACGTAATGTAACTGTAATTCCCTGGTCTTCCCCCCCCCAAAAAAAAAGCTTAAGTCAAAGTATTATTCGCTTTCGCAAAAGCTATTGAAGGAAAATCTTAAAATTATAGAAACTATTCTGAAAAATAAAAGTATATTACGTATTAAATTTATTATATGTAAAGATCAAGTCCCGCAGAATTCTTATTTCTATTTTTAAAAAAATGGTTTCCTGCGTACATAAGAAAATTAGAAGCAGTATTTTTCTATCCACATTATATAACGATTATTATATTGTTGATTCTTTACTGTAAAAAATGTTGAAAACATGTATATAAGAAATATATACTTTTCTTATATGTTCGCAATGAGCTGAATGATATAATATATTATTTACTAACTTTTTCTTCTAAAATTTGTTCTTCTATAATTAGAACTGTTTGTGTGAATCATTTTGAACAGATATAGCATAAAATTGTCGCTATTTATGCTTAAATAGCGAAATAACGAAATGAGGTGTGGCACACCCCCTTGCGCGTCTTCGCATCACTCTTCGTAGCGCGCATCATCTCGGGTTTAATTAAAAGTGATTGTTGTATATCGTCAATAGATGGCACTACAGAAAATTTAATTATAATTTGTAAGCACCGATTAAATCAAAATATTTAATTAAGATAAGTTATTGCGTAAATATTTCGAAGTTTCTGACGGTTATAAATATTCTAGTGATAAATTTAACTCTTTTTAAAATTTATCTTGAACATTTTATCATATATTTTTTGTATTATTAATGTATAATTTCTAATTTATAAATTTTAATAACGCAGACGATATTTGATTAAATTTATGGACTCCAATAAAAGCTGAAATTTTAATTAATTTGAGTTTAAGTTTCATTCTAAAAAGAAAAATAATTCATTTCATCATTATTGCTTTGCTTTGTTTGGTTTCTTTCTGTTTGTCAAATCGAACCCGTTTTTCTTGTTTTATAAGATTACTGTGTTTGTCATTTTGTTGTTAAAGTTGTTGTAACATATTGTCGGTTGCTTTGTTGTTTGGTATTATGAGTCGAAATGAAATCACATAGTTAATTTTTATCTTGTCCACTTCTTTTCACATTTAATTGATACATCGTCAACAGTTTAATGAAAAGATACACGGTCTCCTCGAACTTCTGTTGTCATCTTTCAAAACGTTTCATAATATTTTACTATATTTCCTTTCAGAACACAAATTTCAACAGTATAATTTTAGACAGACATTCAGACTATGCAATTATTAAAACGAATCATTAAGAATTTAATTTTATGAATCATTTCCATCTAACAACTCTCCGAAATAAATAAAAAAAATTAATTGAAAAACCAGTTAAAACGTATAAAAATTATATCAATTTAAAACAATTTATTCTTTATCTTAATCGAATTATCTTGTTTAGAATTTATATAGATTTCTTGAAAGTTTTCATCTAAGAATTTGAATTCACTTTTGTTTGGAATTTTTATTTTTGAAAAACTTTATATAGTGTCTGAATGAATTTTTTGGTGTTTCTAAATTTAGGAGGGAAAATAAGAAAAAATTAAAAACCCACATTTCACCTAGGTTTATGTTGAAAACGGAATGAGTTTGAATCTTAAGTCTAATCACATACGACAAGTCATCAGTAAGCATGACATGACATTTGCATGAAACTAAACTACGCATGCTAAATATTATCTAACAGGAAGTTTTACGGTGAAGAAACTCTACAGATAGCAAATGCTGGCAGAGTAAAATTAAACGGCAGTTCATATCCCCTGCATCATGCGCGCATGAATCGACATAATTTCCATCTTTATCGTTAAAATTAAAGAAAAAAAAATAGAAATAAAATCAGCAATTCCGGCTTCAGTTTCATTCTCCCTTACATTTTTTTAAAGAAGTTACAGAGTCATGTATGATTAGGAAAAATTCTTAAAATTATGCATGAAGCACAGAGCGTTGATAATAATATTTGAAACAAAAGTACATTGCCTGGACCCAAAATATATTTGTTGTTACTATATGCGTGATAAACTTATTCTAAGTTATGTTTGACACATTAGATCTCTTTCTAAAAGGGCCGTTAACAGCTAGGTTATAATATTGTTAAATGGTATGTTGTCAGCATTATTAATGTAACCAGGGGGCTCTACCTCCTGCTCAACTAACCCCAGAAGGATTCAGTGGCGTAGAAAAAGAGGTGAAAGGGGTATTATTTCCATGCCCCAGGAGTCATTCACCTTTGCTAAGCCACTGAGGATCGGAAAATTCACGCTATGTCAGGTTCTACTCACTCTCGCCAAGTCACTGGGTGCTGACCATACTACGGAGAGACGGGTAGGGGTAGAGGTACAGGGAGAAAGGTTGCCTATTTTAACTTCCATTGCAAGTGTCTTTTGCGTTCAGTGACTTGGTGACTGCAAGGCAAGTGGCATATGGACAGACCGGGTGCCAGTCTTAGAGGATAATGGTGGCAAAATACAAGTGAAGTCACTTTTTAAACTGATGAGGTGGCGGAAATACAATATTATTCCTCGGGCGGCACTGAACTGGAAGGGTTGTGAGCAATGTTTACAGAATTTTTCTGCAAACCATGCTCGCTTCGTTTGCTACAATGAGGATTAGGGTCCAACCAAATGATGAACAGGGAGAACGAGGACACGAGTGGGAAATGTTTTTCATTAGATTTGTATTTAATTTAGGATGTTACAATCTTTTTCTTTATAGAGTCTGACGCTTTCTTAGAAAATAAAGTAAATGTTACAGCTTCCTAAGTCAAATACTACAAATGTCAACCCCAAAACCCCAAGGCCATCTCGTATATTTCCAGGGACTCCGAAATCATCAGATCGTTTACTTGAGCATCTGCAGATTTTTGGACATTCAAACAAATCTTGAGGAAAACCAAAATATTGAACGAACATATTAGATGCAATATTTAGATTTTACTTTTCTTATATTTCAGTTGTTTACCAAAAGTATACATCTTAGCCGAGTAAAGTATTGTATCCTACATACACCTGACTTTGTGAAATGCCCCAGGATTTTGAAAATAAACTCCGCGGGAGGAGTATCTCAGAACACTCTACCTCCCTATCGTCATTTATTACAGGGAATGCGCCGTTTTCAATGCTTACAGGGATCTTTTTGGATTCCAGCAAACGTATATGCACTGCAACAACAAGTACAATTACAGGGGCGAAAGTCATGCTTGATTTTTCGCTTGTTGAATTAAGACGAGCCTGGATGGAAAACAATTCTAAGGCCTGGTAAGAAGATTTTGGGTTCAAAGAAATGAAAACTTTTATAAATAATTCTCAAATAACAAAGGACATAGCCGAAAGAGTGGCAAAACTGAGGAAAGATTTCAGTCAATCGATAACCAAAAATGAATAACAAACTCAAAATATATTTCAGTATGTTAAAGAAAGTAGGAAAAAAAAAAGATTCCTTGCTTTAAGAAGTCAGTTTTGAATAAAATTTAAAGTAGTTAAACTGATGACACGAGGTTATTTGACAGTTATTGGAATTTTTACAAGTTATTTGGACAATTAGTTATTGTGAATATTTAATCTTTTTTATCTTAACCTTACGTAAACTGTCAAATAAAATTGCAGGTTTAAGCTTATCACTGCATTCATTTTTACATCCTTCTTTAACATTTCAGTAAATTTTTAGCTGTTATTGTGCACATAATATATAGATAATAAAAAAAAAACAGCACAGGATATAGCCCTATGTATTTTATAAATAAAAGGTAAGAGTAAATATTCCCAATAAAAGTTATGCATTGAATTCAAGAGAGGATATTGAAATATCATCTTGCAAGAATTTTACTTATAAATGTCACCTAGGTCGATAACAGAGTCAGCAGAAAAACCTGCGAAAAAACTTACCTGCAGGTAAAAAAACCTGAATATACAGTTATTTTGAATAAAAACATGCAGGTTTTTTTTCCATCTGAAAAGTCAGTGAAAAGCCTTCAGGAAAAGTGCAGGTATTTCGGACAAAAATATGCAG
>BGPR01019657.1:12907-28918 GCA_013235015.1 Araneus ventricosus
AGCCTTCAGGAAAAGTGCAGGTATTTCGGACAAAAATATGCAGGCAGAATGCAGGTTTTTTAGTCAGCAAAAAACCTTCAGGAAAATTGCAGGTTTTGTTTGTCCGAAATACCTGCAGTTTTCCTGAAGGTTTTTTTTAAAGGTTTTTTGCTGACTTTTTTACTTGGGTTCTTTAACATTTCAGTAAATTTTTAAGCTGTTATTGTGCACATAATATGTAGATAATAAAAAAACAGCAGAGGATCTAGCCCTATGTTTTTTATAAATAAAAGGTAAGAGTAAATAATAAAATAAAAGGCTTTTATCTCGTATTAGTTTAGACTACACAAACTTTCAATTACTTAGAAAATAAATTTGTATAGTTTGCGCTGTTTTGAATACATAACATTTTTAAATAAATTAAAAGTTAAACATTATTTATCTTTTTATTTAAACGTTATATCTTTTTGAAGAAATTAAAATTATGACAATTAATTTAAGAGTATAAAAACACAAAGTAATCTTGAATAAAAATTCATGTAAAAAATAACCCACTCTTAATGGTGTTTATTAATAATGGCGTAAAAAGCATTAACAAATATTAATACGCACGTTTTATATGCTTTTTTAATCTGAGAGTTTTGCCAAAAATTGTTTTAACAAAGATATTTTTCTTATATAAAATATAATAGTGAGTTTTGCCTTTTTTGCATTACTTCTTTTCTTCGACCAAAAAGGGCATCATACAGAATTTTTAGGTTATTAAAAAGGTGCTATATGGAGGTTATTGTATTCAGGATTTGCTCTGTTGTGGTGATATAAATCATAAAATATAGCCACTTTAAGTTTCATAAAACAGATTTTCTCGATAAAAAATTTCAGTGAGAAGAAAAATAGTAGTTGAAAGCAGCAGGAGTGGCCTCCCCTAAACTTTCTCGTATACTTCTCAAAAAATTTGTCATTTCGTCTTTTCCTGAGTGGATAAAATATTAGAACCTACTGTAATCCAGAATGCAATGACTATCAGAAGGTTTTTCATTCTAGATTATTGTGTTTGCAAAATACTTAGGTGAAGAATCAAATTCAAATAGATGCGTATATATTAAAACTCAGCAATATTTATTTTCTATCACACTCTAGCAAACTTTGCTAATGCGAGGGCCTGCACGAGCGAAAAGAAAACAGGATAAAATGACCTCATTCGATATCGCTGAATAGCTTGCGAATACACAGAGATTTTGCTCCCAGTACGCAAGTAAAAAAATTGAATATGCAATTTGAACGCCTTTTTCTCAACAGATTGAAACGAAATTTAGGTACAGATCTCTAATTAATGTTAGCAACCGTCATACCAATTTTTATTAATCTAAGCCAAAGGGTTTAGGAAATATTTTTAACAGTAAGCGCTTATACATTCCGACAGACAGTCAACTCTTTGACGGATTTGGCCCAAAATTTCATACGGACATACATTTCTGATGAAATAAATGTGTACCAAATTTTATTCATCTAGATATTCAAGGTTTTGAGATATAGAGTTCACATGAACGTGGATAGACAGACTTCCCGTTTACGGATTTTGTCCAAAATTTGATAGAAACCTACAAATTATGTGTAAAGATCGCATACCAAATTTCATCCCCGTAGCTCTAATAGTTTTCGAATTACCATGTCACACACAGACATAATTCCAAAATTGTGTTTTTCGGACTCAGGGAGGCCTAAAACGTGGAGATTCGTCAAAATCTCGAGTTCGAATTTTTTTGACGATTACAATACTTTCTCTTTGTATACTTCGTATGCGAGAAAGTGAAAATAAGAAGAGAATAAAAGATCACAGGAAGCCTAGCTATTGTATGAAGTCTAGTTGTTTGAGTCACCGAAATTAATTGAGTTCACGCAAATGGTGCAATTTTAGAGATGATTACAGTGTTCTCAACAGCGTGAAGCTTAAAAAAGTGCTTCGCCAGTGAAAACTAATTGGTTTCTTTGTTACATATATACATTTTTTTTTTTTACATCACAGTTAGAAATGACGAAACGAAATTTAAGATGCAGATTATTTCATATTCAATATTGTGGTGCGTTAAAATTAAGTCTTTGTTAAAATTGTTTGAAATCAGAACGGTGATAGTAGCGCCGGCTATTATTTTTTTTATTAGCAAGTATCTTATCGTTGCTTCATAAATTATCGCAGCTTATTAAAAAAATTATTCCGAGTGTTTTTGGTACACAGGACAGAGAAGGGCCCAATCGAAAATTCTTACGTTCTTGAAAATGAAATTGGTTATTCTAGACATAATTGTTTTTCTTGCAGTTAATATTTACTTTGGTTTTGCTCTTACCTATCAAAACAAAAGAAATTAGGATTCATTTCATAATTATGATTTATTTAAAATACTTAAGAAATCCATGGAGCAAATTAATACATCTCAAAGTTTATAACTACTTTCTGAGGACGATATGGATTCTGTAATTGAATTCGAAAAGTTTCTTTCGGTTTCTATCAATTCAGCGTTGTTGGATATGCTTTCTAAAGCTTCTTCGAACAAGTGTGTTGAAGACTTGAAATACGTCTTTGAAAGTGTTGTGTCTCCTGGTGGCTGGGCAATGAAAAGTAAATATATCCCTACTCTGCCATATTATTTAAGGAGCCTGATTTGTGGTTCAGTTGTGACTTATTGAACGATTTGTGTATCATAGTTTCATGACAGTTATTATATTTTCCTGTAACTGTATTGATAATTGTATTCATGAAAATCTCTCACAGTCGAAATAGTTTATTTAAACATTAAATAAATTTTAAATTCAAATATAAAGATCGCCAATCTAATAAGATATGGTTATAGAATTCTAAAGCATATTTATAATATTATATTATATTTATATTTATGTACCTATACTAATATTAGTATCAAGAAAATATATTATTATAATACATTAATTCAAGTATATAACCATTATTTTTTCATTAAAAGTTCAGAAAATGGTTTATGATAATACTGCAATATACTTTCATGAATTTTTGAAACTATTTTTCTGAATAATTTTAAATTAAATTTGTATTGTAAGTTTACTGTTTCGAAAGATGTTCAATATCAAATATTTTATCGTTGAAAGAAATTTCGAAAACATCATTATTCTGTAAAGTATGAATAATTGCAAAGTAATGTAATTTTCAAAATTTCAAAGATTTTTAAATGGATACAAAAAACAGGTTTAGAAAGAATCTATGTGCTTCTGCATTTTATATTGTGAAATTTAGTTTCGTCTTTCTTGTGAAAAATTAGAATGGATGTCTCCATGTAGTCGTATAAAAGTATGACATAAAGCAATTTAGCTTATAAAATTATTTTGTTCAATTTTATAGATAAAAGGTTGTCTGAGGCACTGGTAGAGTTTTTCAAAAAGTTAACATGTTAATCGTCACGTGAAGACAGATAATGTATTTGTTCGGGATGTGTGAATCAGGGATGCTTCATGTGAAATCTTTTGCTTTTCTATCTGCGGTTCAACGACGATTCACACTGGCTTTATAAATAAATAATGACAACTAAAGCTGATTTGGCTTACATAAAGGCCGCCAGTTTTGTTACAGGAGGCCGCGTGAGACAAATTTGCTTCGTTCGCTTGACTATATTCAGAAACATTATTTGTGACAGTTTTTGTCTAAAATATTATTATATCACTATTTTCATGATTGTGCATGTATAATGAGTTAGTTGTTTGTCTTGGCCGAGCAGGTCGAAACAATTTTTTGTAATGTGGCGATCAACGTGTTAATATTTGGAATGAACAATTTAAACAAATATTTTTTTTTGGAATTTCTGCCATCAGTAGTCCGTGTGGTCACCTAGGGCAGCTAAAACAAAGAAATATTAGCTTGGTTGGAAAATGTAAGGGGTCATAGCAACTTCTTAAGCAAACTTTCCCACTCCTCTACAAGTGCAATCTTCATATCTGAATTTTTTAAAAAACGGCCTTGGAACAAAGTCAGCCCATCTACGCAGAATGTCTCATCCGTGATTTTTTAGTTCAGACCAGGTTATCAGGCTTACCGCTTCATAAGCTCGATACACTGTTCATAAGCCAGTCTTCAACTGGAAGAACTCTTTGACTTCAAATTTTGTCGTACATGCATAAAAGGGTATCATTCAGGCCTCCATCATGTGGCAAAAAAAATGGTTCAAGAATCTTGTCAGTGTATCTTATACCTGTCAGCTTGCAGTTCCGGATAACATACAATTCTGTATGTCCACTTGTACTTACGTTTTCATTCTTTCAGACTAACGCCTCGATATTGTAACCTTTCGCTCACAAAATTGGAATCATATCGAAAACCACATTCTGACCTTATGAAGATACGATAATAATCTGGCTCCAAATGGAATCTTGACTCGTTTAGGAAATATGACGCTACTCTGGGTTACCTGAAATCTGATATCAATTAGGTCAGTTTATTCTCTATTACGAGGTATTATGATTCAAAGGGCACAGTTAGAAGGTCTGCGCGCATAGAAACCTTACTGATAAAGGAGATTTATAAAATTCGCATTTACACGTCTTTTCCTATACCGCAGAAAAACTATCTTTGCAGATAAGTGACATTTCTTGCTCTGTTTCGACGGTTATTTTTTACCAGATAACGATGTTCGTCGTCTGTTGTGCTACGTGAGCGATATTCACCTCATATACTGCGAACATCTTCTGTAGTTTAGAATCCACCATGAACCGACAAATTACTTACTCTTACACTTTCAAAACTGAGAAATTGCAGTCTGAGGCACATCAAAGAAATGTGCCACTTGTCTTTAGGATGCATCCATTTCCAACTACCCACCTATTCATTAAGCTATTGCTTCTGGTAAATCATTATGTTCAGAAATTTTTCAAAATCGTTCTAAAAATATTCCGACATCGTTTCACAACGAGACAGCATAATCTGTATTTCAAGTCTAAAACTCTTTTTTTGATTTCTGTAAACATCGTATTAGGTCTTCATTGATGTTGGTTTACATAAAGAATACTTTTCTTCCAATCTATTTGAAGCACGATACAGGAATTCAGAAGAATTTAATAAGATTTTACACGTTAGTTGAAAATGTTGGGAAAATATTGCGGTTGCTTAATTTTTTTCAGTACAGTACTTTGTTCTGGACTCTTAAAAACTACTTTCTTAAGACTGATACATTTCATCAAATATTTCATTAATTATTTTTCGAGACTTGAACTGTGCAGGGTGTCCTCTCTAATCGTGGACCAATAGCTAATTTCTAAACCGTTAGAGACAAGCATATACTTCCAGCCGAAAAATTTCTTTAAAAGAAGAAAAAATTTTTATGCTGTATGAATCAATAGTGAAGTGAATACCGCTGAAAATATTTTTAAAAATATTAAAATCTGAATTTTTATACTGTCTCCTGGTTCTGTTAGTTATATTTAG
The DNA here is from genome assembly GCA_013235015.1 of Araneus ventricosus. Classification (NCBI taxonomy): domain Eukaryota; kingdom Metazoa; phylum Arthropoda; class Arachnida; order Araneae; family Araneidae; genus Araneus; species Araneus ventricosus. The sequence continues at coordinate 18,330 of BGPR01019657.1, forward strand.
TAAATTCACTTCTAACTTCATTTTAGGCAGAAGCACCTCTACTCTTTTACAAATAAAACCGACTTTGTTAAGAAGCTTAAATTTCTTTACCTTAGGTAAATTCAACTTCCGCCTCGAAGGGCTCTTAAGCGGTCGTATCAAGTTGGAATTATTCATAAATGTGTTACTAAGCTTTAGATTTCTTTGGAGGTTGGATTTCATTAGGAGGTTTAAGAGCGTTTTGAATTGATTATTTTTCTTAGAAAAGATTTGTATGTACATAAACATCGCTGTAAGTACATAAACATGTTTTAAATACAGGGAGACACAGAGCAGGCTTTTGAATTTTGCAGCTGTATTTTAGACAGTGTCGTCAGTGAATAAAATGTTCTGAACCAATTAGTGTCAGCTTACAAGTTCAGGGAGTGTCCATACAATAGCCACTTGCTATCACTAGAAAATCCTCATAATAGACGATGAAACAGGCATAAAATGCAATTAGAATGTGAATATTTTGAGCGGAATATGGAGGAGTACCTTTATTGGGACATTTTTATTCGATGATGCTTTAACTTCTTCTCATTATGCAGCATTTTTTATCAGGAACATTATTTGTTTATTAGGAGGAATCCATTTCGTTATAGGATTTGTCAAGAACGTGATTTTGGCATGATAGGGCGTCAGCACATCTCTTTAGCCATGCACTTCCCAGACTAAGAAGTAACATTATTTAATAAAGAGGTCCTTGTAAGTGACTCCCGCTATCGCCATAATTCATTCATTTAAATATCTTCTTCGGGGATTTCTTAAAAAAATTGTCCATGAATACAGCCGATTTCGTAAATTGTAATCTCATCGCATGCAAAGCTGTTATACAAGCAATTTTGCATAATGTGGAATAAGAATTTGATTGACGGACATTTTTCTGCATTTCAGCAATAGGAAACTGCTTTGAACAAATACTGTTACAGTAAAGTGATTTTTAATTTAAATTTTCCCATATAACCATATTTGGTTGTAACTATATAAAATATGGTATATGCGTAAATATCAAGCAATGCGTTATTGTATAGTGTCCTTTTCAATTTCTACATAGAGAAACTTAGTACATGCCATATGTGTAATTTCTTCTATATGTATTGTTTGATTGCAACTACAGTTTATAACCTATACAGGATCCTAGGAATTATTTTTTCAATTTTCAAGACATAAAATTTTGAAAATAATAATCGCTGCTCTGCAGACAAAACACTTCAGAAAGCAAAATAGCCGAATATTACAAATTCGAGGGTGTTGAAAAAGGATCTGACAATAAAAATTGCAATATGAATCTAGTTTTCAAAATTTCAAAAATAGATATTCTCTTTCTACATATAATCCTTTGCTTTTTTCACTTTATTATTTATATGTTTATAATGCATATGATATTTAATTTCCTTTTATTTCTGCTCCTATTCAAATTCATTGCGTCAGTCTCCTATCAGCCTTAGTTTGGACAATAGTTACCAAATTTCAATATCAGTCAGAGACTGCATCATTTTGCACTAGTCGTATCAGTTCTGTTTTTGAAATCCGATATTATAGACAAGTGAGCTATTTACTTTTATTATTTATGCCACTTTACCTTAAAAATTAGTGTGTGTATTTAGAACACATTGTTGTGTTTGAATAATGTCGAGAATTTTTGCTACATTTGTGGAAAATTCAAGCTGGTTTCTCAAAAGCGGAATATTACTCCACTTGTAAGAACCGCCTACAAACTATATTTTGATTGTAAGCTCGCCGATCACGATAATGCATGAAGCTCACACATGCGTTGTAACAATTGCGCAACAACTTGAAAACAACTGAAAGCAAAGAAGTATTCCATGCAATTTTGTCTTTAAAATATATTTTTAACTTTCTCTCAAGAATTTTTTCATGACAACTGTTGTTTTATAAGCGATGAGCGTGGAGATTGGAGAATGCTTCCACCAGAACAATATCTGGGATGGAGAGAAGCTGCCAAGAGAAATGGAGTCTGATATTGTTTGGAGACTACTGCTGGAATGCCACACGTGAAACACTTGTAGATTTATATATATATAAAAGAGGGTAGTAATGAAACGTCTTACATGTAATTGATGTCCATATTGCATTGTGCTACTGTGTTTTTAACAGGTTCATTATGTTTTTCAGAATTACAAGAATATTTTTACAGTTCCTGTTCTGCAAGTAGTCTGTATTACATCATATGTATGTCTGTAGTTTTATTTTAATAATAATTAATATATCTCGTAAACCGGAGCTAATTCAAGATTTTCATTGTCATTTTTAAATCTAGCACGTCAAAATCGTTAGGAATTGCCAAACGTCCTTTCTAAAGCAAAAAAAAAAAAATGTTGAAATTTGTGGACATGCTTAATCAACTCATTTTTTCAGTGCTGGATTCTTATGGCAAGCCTGAAAGTGGTATTTTAACGGGAAATATTAAATGGCTCGGGCAATATGACGAATGTGTTGATATTCAGGCTCCGTCCAATGACAATACGGGCGTGGAAGGTTTTCGTGGAAAGTACTGCACACTTCAAGTTCCTTTAAAATTAGGACCTGTGGTAAGCTGTTGTTACATGACAATTGTTTAGAATGCTAATACACCTTGCTTAATTAATATTTTACTATACACTACTAATATAAAACAATACACTAAACTTGAAAGGTTATGTTTTCAAAATGAATCAACCAGCGGGAGTATAAGGGAAAGGAGGGTAAGAGTACGCAGGGATTTTTTTCCCTGTTGGCAACAGTTCAAGCAGAAGCAAGTGTGATCATATCAACATGTGTGTTTTCAGCTATCTCAAGAGACTGCAATAATTATTTTCATCATTGCTGTCTTTCATTTTTTAGGTAATATATGATTTCGTTGTGTTAGCATGTAATTTTTCTGAGTAGAAATCTTATTTTTTTTTGTAAATAAAGGACTAATGCTTTCTTACAAAGTAAATATCATTATGAGGTTTGTTCCCTTCCGAATAACGTGGCCACGTTAGAATTTAACTTTAGTTAATTCTACGTCCATCTATGGACGATTTAGAGAAGCAATACATAGGCGGCTAAGAGTACGCACAGACCAGATATGCGTACTCTTATCCGTTCTGTGATTTGAAGCAGCCATTCCAACAAATCTTTGCATTTTATTTTATCATTATTATTATTATTATTAAAAAAATGAGATTGGGATAATAATCTGAAGAGCTGTTGTCTGGAGAAAAAGTTTCCAGTCCATAGAAATCCAAATAATGAGGGAACAATATGACTAGGCTGCGAACAAACATATGATGATGATTAGATCCAGTGTGGATTATGTAAGGAGTGGTGGCATGAGGAATGTTCCAGTTACGAAGGCAGTGGAGCATTTGTATGCGACTACTGCAAAATTTTCAGGGTGCGTACTCTTGGCCACATGTCCTGCGTACTCTTACCCGCCACGTCGGGTAAGAGTGCGCATTTGGCATTTTTTTCTTGCGTTTCGTAATATATTTTTTAAAGCTAACATTTTTATTTTTTGTACCCTTCTTCCTAAGTTAATAAACTATGATTCTGTACATTTTCGAAGCTCTGACTTTTCAATTCTCAATTTTATAATGAAAAATCCACTAAGTGCGTACTCTTACCCTCCTTTCCCTTACTCCTCTTGAAATTATCGTATACTTCCCTATTCAGTGCGTTTCGAGTTTAGCTTCGTGGTATTCAGAAGAGAATCGAGTATGAATATTGGAATCATTCCCGTTTACCCAATAATCGAAAATTAAGAAAATGAATTGAGTGGCTAAAATATTAACACACTGACTGCGAATTTTTAAAAATCACTATTTAGTTGCACCGTTTTCAAACGTTTGCGTGTTGAGCCAAGCGAGTTGTTATTTATATGCAAAACTTTATTAGTATGATATGATCTAACGCAATAAAAGTGCTAAGCAAACATATTAACCTGTGAAAATCGTAGAATGCAGCAGAAAATAGACTTCCCAACTTGCGGTAATCGTGGGATACGCAGTCAAAGGGTTTAGAACACCCTTTTTCTCAGTATTAAAAGTATTGAAAATTCTTTAGCTTTGAAGATAACAGATCTTGTAGGCATGGGCTCTTTAAATTTAGCCCATAGTAACAAAATGGCAGCTCTTAATTCCCCTCAGATTGGACTGTGCTGTTTGGACTTTGAACATATCTTTCCGCCTTGTCTCACAAATGCTCTACAGATGGACCCTACCATCAGTATGACGGAGAAGAAACCTGGACTGTAGACCAAAAACCTTTTTCCATCGTAAAATATAGATGTCGATGTTTCCAAGTACACATAAGCCGCTTTTGGGTTTAAGGAAATCAAAGACGATCTTGATGATCGCTTTCTATTAAAGCCAATTCTTGGTAAGTTCCGTCTGGAAGAGACACACGGATATGCTTTGTGATGAATAAAGATTTGCGCCGCTGATGTTTGTTAGTTGTAGCTCTTTTGATTCCGTGCATTACGTGTAGTATTCTCGCTCCTCTTTTATTCACAAGCGATTCCTTCCACGATTCCAATTTCCTCTCGAAAGTCTTTTTTTACTTAGCTGACATTCCTTAAATACTAAAGGCAATTTTTGAAAAAGAAAAGGCCCCAAAGACCGGAGATAACTGCAACCGACCCCTCTTCCACCACAATCTCGCCGCGTTCCATACCGCTCAGATGTCTTGTTCTGCCCGTGAACATACGAATTGTAAAGTGTGCTTGTGTTTGTGAGTAGAAGAAAGTTTGTAACAGTGAATTTTCCGGTTTATAATGTCACTACATGTACTTCAGGGACTAGTTGAAATGAATGAGTGATGTTTCTAATATTTTGATTACTCGCTGAATATACAGTTTGTTGTCAAGTTCATACACCGAATTCCGCCACTTTTATCTATCTTGTTCCGTATATGAGTTATAGCGTTAAAATACGCATAAATAGTAGGACAAACAGGCAATCAACCTTTTGATGGATTTGAATTTAAGAGCATTATGCCAAATTGCTTTCGTCCATAAAGTACTGACTTATTATGCTCTGACGAACGTGATTTTTTTTACGTGAAAACGTCTGTTCGCTCGTTACTGGTGGCCGGTCGAACTTTCTTGTGTGACAAAATAAGATCAGATTTGAACCTCTAATACCGACGAAACTAATAATGCGTGAGAAATGATTGAGCCTATTATGAAAAACGCCAGTCATAGAAAGTATTGCATCGAAAGGAATGTAGGTATAATGTGGAGAGTACTTAGCTGTCCATCTAGCTTGCAGCGGTCGGTGACAGCCCAATCGTCAACGAATCATATGTATTTATGCCTCTACAACACTCGGCAATGTCAACTTCAATATAATTTTTACTAGATACTTGAATTCGATAACACTATGAAATGTACCTTTGCTACTTCAACTTCTACAGGTCCTTTCTGCATACGACATACTTATAATGTTGTATCAACCTTGTAACTATTGTTGTATCACGAATGAATTAAAGAGATTGGTAATTAAATTGAATATTAATACTAAACACTTGCTATTAGGATTTCATCATGACGTTTTACGGAAAATCTACGGTGTGGACCCGAACTGTGCCTATCCCATTTTTTTTCAGTCTAAAGGAGGTCTGAAACATGAGATTCATAAAAACCTCGAGACTAAATTTATCGATGATTGCAAGACTTTCTCTTTATATACTTCGTATAACATTAAGTAAGAATTTACTGTCTTAGTTGTCCAATCATTCCAGAAATAATATTTTTTAAGTTATAAAGGTTATAAATTTGTAAAGTTTCAATGTAACTGGTACGAAAAACTCAACAATATATATACTCAATATTCAAACACACTTCCCAGTCTTTGCAGCATGTCTGGTATTTCGGTTTGGATAGTTACTGATACTCTCGTTTTCAAACGCGCCCAATTATTTTGTTCTTATAAGATTATTAAGGTTAGATAACTTTGTTTTTAAAGTGGATGAAGTAAACTTTTTTTGCATTTAACCATATATCAGAAATTTTAAGAATACTTTATCCTTAGAGGCGTAATAGCCCTCGTGTTGCTTCAAAACGGGACGTTAATATAACTAACTAAATAATCATAGAGGCGTAAGAAAAAAAAATAAGTAGGAATTATTTGCTTTTGAACTGAACTTTGAAAACGGAAAAAGCTGTCTATGCCTCTAGGAGGGTTAATTCGTCAATGTTTGATGATAGCGATGAAAAGCATCGATGTTTTATGCATCCAAAACGGAAGAATTTTCGGAGGATCATGTCAAGGCTTCTAGGAAGTTAAATGAAGAAGAGCTTATTCCCGATTTGCTCCGCAGATAATCCGCCGTTATGCCACTTTTTCGCTCAAATATTCGCAAACAGTAGAGAAAATAGCACTATTTCTCGCCTAATAAATCAAGCTAATCAATGCCCATCGCAATGATTTCTACAATGCAATTCAGTGATGTTTAGTAACGGGAATTTATATCCCCTCTCAATTGTGGGTTTTCATTTTGTAATCATCCTGTATTATTCATTTTATCCTACTTTCATAATCATTTCTTTTCAGTCACTTCCTTTATCAACGGCTGTATGTTTACCCGATTCTTGCAACCCAAACAAAACCAACTTTCAGATACTACAGGAATTTTAATAACTGCTTTTATTAAAATTATTCATTATCAAAATTATTAATTACGAAAAAAATTTAATTAAATGAAAAAATCAAAATTATGAAATTATTGAGTTACAAAATTGATTTGAAAAATTAAACGTTATTTTCTAAATCTGTATCATAATACTAAGAGAGTCAAATGCAGTGATTTCACTTCATGAGAAGAAGAATATTAAATATTTTAATTAGTGTGAAAACCATGTACGATAATTGAAGAAAAATGTAAGAAATAATTATTGCGTATCAAATAACCGCCATTTTTATTCATTTTTCACTTGGGTATATTTTACAGATAATATTGCTGAGGCTATCGATTACATCGATCGCTGGCCAATTCAAATAATTGCCAATGGCTTCTTTTCTGTCGATTCCTTTTTTATTCTCAGGTGAGAATTTATAGCCTTCATTTCCACAGTCGCATTTTTTAAAAGACAATTTTAAATTTTGTTTCTATATTGGTATGAATTCTTATAATTGAATTTCTTGAAGCTGCACATTGCTTTCCTAGGAATGCTGCTTTATTCACTTACATTTCATACTTTATCCATTATTTAAATTATAGGTCCTTTTATATTATTTTACTTATAATCAATATTTTATTACGTCACGTCATAATTGATGACTAATATTTGAATTTTTTAAATAAAAAGAGAAATTTAGTGAGTTGCTTATATATATATATATATATATATATATATATATATTTATATAATGAAGTTAGAAATTAGAAATTAGTTACATGTGTCTTTTTTATGAAAAGGTGTTTTCTGACTTTTTCTTACTTCAGTAATTATTAGAGAAACGGTCTGAAAAAAAATTTATATCATGCAATAATTTAATAATAAATTAAAATTTTGTGAAGCTTTGGCGCAGTTTCCAAATACATGAGGGTTCTGTGTACTGATAATTGTTTTCCAGTACATTTCAATAACGATAGAATTGAATTGCGCCTCATTGACTAAATATGATAGACATATTTATTAAATGAGGCGCAATGATAGACATATTTATTGATCTAGTCATTATTTCTGGTGGAAATATACAAAAATACTCTGAAATATACAAAAAATAATATTTTTTCAAACAAATTATCCATTTACAATTTTTCAGTTTCTTTTTTTGTAATAATCTGATTATAATCTTTGCCGAGTATGTTATAAATAAATTTATCTATTGCCACACCTTTCTTAGTAAGGGAAGCGCTTATTATCATTTCAAGATCAACACTACTGACAGAAAAACCAGTCACTCAATTTGACATACAAGCTGCAATAACTTTTTCCTTCTCAAAGGAGAAAACCAGAGCTTTAAAGGTTTTATCACATAAAGTTGCTTTCTTTTATAACAGATGCTCGCTTGGGGATACTAAAAACGGCTTTTGCCTCTTACTTACCTTATAACTTATAATTATACGAAGCTTCTAGGGTTTCTAGAGAGTAATCCATACATTTACGAGACCTTTACACTTTCTATACAACCTATATATTTGGAGCAAAATCAAACATTTTTATTATTATTAATTAATACTAAATGTGGCAAAAATTAATTAAATAAACCAACTGGGGTTTAATTTGTACCGCAAATATCCGTGGGGCAATAAACCCTCTTTTCCGGAAATGAGACATCACACCTCAGAAAAAAATGAATTAAAATTTAACTAAAATTGGTATTCAGAGCAACAAAGTGAAAGCTAAGTTTATTATCTTTCACAATAAAATACAGTTTCCATCAGAAAAGTTGTACTTTCTTTACCAGAGACAGTTTTTTTAATACTAAAATATTCACTGTAAAGGTGGTTCAATGGTTTCTTCCTTATGTAATCTCTTGAATGATAGTTATAGTTATGTACGTTTAAGGTTTGAAATACACTGGTCAGTGCTGCCGAAAACGGGGAAAATCTTCAAACCCGTACCCCTAATCAGTGGCCTTTATATAAATTTTCACATTAATTTTATAATGTTGTCAAGTTAACTCCACTGGTGCAAAGTAAACCCAGATTACGGTTCATATTTTTAGCATATATGACATAAATTTACCAAAAATTCTTACTATTTAATCTTATTATTTTATCTCACAATGTTTGATCTTCTAGTGGATTCTTAGTTGGGTACATATTCTTTCAACAAGCGCAGAAAACTGATGGGAAATTTACGTGGCTTTACTTTTACTTCCATCTATATATTAGGTATGATTTTATGCAAGAATCCATGCCAATAAACTTACCCATATTATAAAAATGCGATTGATATAATTTTTTTTCATGATTTGAAGTACTAATTCATACACTCATTCTATACAAATGTTATTTTTGGCGCAGAATGGACAAATCCGGCACTTGGCTCAATCGATCTTCATTTTTGATGTGTTTTTAAGCACTAAAATCATTGGAGGGCCGCGCTTTCAGACATTGGTTCTTCTCTATATACAGCATAAATCTCATAATAGACTCGATGGTCTGAACACCTCGATTATACGCAGAAAGCAAATGGTGTCGAAAATTCTCAATTCTGTCTACATGGCATTCATTTTAGTGATCTGAAAATACTCAAAAATCAACAAATTTAAAACCCCAAAATGCTTTAGTTTGCTACGAATTAAAATCTCTCCCAAATAATGTAAAGCATCTTGCCAATACGTTTTATTTCTGCTTGCAATTTTTAAATATGAAGAAAATAAGCGTTTATGAATTATAACTCATCCCAATATTATAATTTGCAAAGCATTTTGTCAGTTTACGATGGGATGTTGTTAACCTGAGCTACATTTAATTATTTTCAATATACATATAACTAAATTATCCATTTATAAGGACATAAGAGGGTTATATGTACATATAACGCTAGCATATTTATGTTTGAAATACATCGTTAATTTCATGAGATCGTTTAATCATATAATTAAATAGTGAGAAACTCTAAGGCCTTAAGCACATCACATGTAATCTAATGCAAATATCAGATATATGCATATTTACTTGCTGTATATTGAAAAACAGGTGGAAACTCACCCATCAGTGGTCTAGGGGGTTAAGGTATGATATGTATGTGAAACAAGAACTGGAAGAAATTTATTATGGGTTTAACGATAACAAAACAATGATCTCTACTCTCCGAGTTTCATCCATTTATTTTTATAAAAGTTTTAAAAAATTTAGTTAAAATTGCAATATGGCAATGAAACGACTGATTTTGAAACCGTCAAATCAGTAGGTTATGGCAGGAAGAAACAACAACGGTCTCATTTGAAAAACAAGACATCGCCATTTCTCATACAGTAGTGTTTTGCCATGACAGTTTGTCCCATGTCCATCCAATTGGTTCAGTTGCTGTAATGGCATCAGGCACGAGATCATTGGGCGGCGTTCTGTCATGACAGTTTGAGAGATTACGAATCGTAGTCCGATGAATATCGTGTGAAGAGCCTATTATAAACTAGTCTAAGGCTGGATATTCACAACCGCTCCGCACCGAAACTGGTCGTGAGTTTCAAAAACCGCTATAAACTGGATCAGTGTGGAACGAAAGGTTGAATATCCAACCGGTCTGAATAATCATTGCTCCATTTCGACTGCAGGACAATAACATTGGTGGGTACGTGTGTGGGTGGAAGATTCGTTTGTGTGGTTCACCCAGGGTTTCAGAGAAGACGGCGTATTAGATCGGAACGACTTTAAGTGGATGGATCTGTCTTCATACGAAAGGAGTGAAGCGAGGTCATGCATGATCTGCCTAAATTGATTGGCAAAGCAACAGGATGTCGTGAAGTGCCATCACGTTTTTTGCGTGACTTGAAGCGGTCATGAATAGCACTCTTAATAGGAGAAGGACGGATATGGGCTGTGCAAGTGTTAACACTGCACTCATTGTGCAAATGTTGACACCTCTCATCTGTATAGAGCAATACGTAACTGAACGAAGCAATGTG
>BGPR01019658.1:0-28918 GCA_013235015.1 Araneus ventricosus
ATTTGCACATATAAGAGTGTAAGAAAACATTTTACTCATTGAAACCTTTACTCTTTGGAGAACCTTTAAAGATTTAATTTTCTTAACATTTCATTTTTATTTTCCTCTGAAACCAAAGATGTCATGACATAAATTCCCACCTTATTTGATGAAACATTGTAATTGGAAGTATATGTATAAGTGCAAGATTTATATATAAGGAAATAAACGCTTATTCCACTTTCTTGGGACACCTTGTAAATAGTATTAAAAATAAATTTGAAGGAATCTAACAACTTTTAAATTCACTAAGAAGTTTTTTTAATAGTTTCAATGCGGTTGTTAATCTCATAAACCACAGCACTGGAAATAAACGCTTAATAATTACTGGAAATTAAATTATCAGTTTTCTTGTACTTATAATAAAATAATTAACTTCACATAATTATAAAGCTTGTTACTCAGTACGCTTGCTTCCGAAATTACGTGGTATACTTTACTGTTTTTATTCATCCGACATCTGGATTTTGTAGCCAAGATTACTGCTTATCGATTCACTCGCTAACTTTGTTAAGTGCCCTAAGTGAATCCTTTTGTTGTTAATAATAGCAATTGAATTGGAGAGGTTTTGCAGGATTCGTGGCATTTAATTAGACATTCCAGCCTTAATTGCTTCATTATTAGACAATAAAGCTTCAAAACTCATTTCATGGTAACGATAACTAACTGTTCATGAGAACACTTAGAAAAATCTCCCCACAGGAGTGAATATTTCCCCAAAAACGGAGCTGGACTTGCTGGAGCGGATAATAGATAGTTAAATAACGAAAATTAGTTTACTTTGTCTGCCCGACAGAGCAGTCTGCTGTGATAGATAATATGATATTTGCTCTGACCTCCTCGATGTTGACGTTGGCGAGATAGGATTGTGATGTTGTCTCCGGGTTCTTTTATTTATTCTGGCTCCTAAAAGGAAAATGAAAGGGTAAAGTTTCTGTGACCTGTTTCCAGATTTAGGTAACTTACTGTGTCGTATCATAAAATTTTTGCATTTACATATTGTCGTGTACAAAATGTATTGCTTATTAAAATTCTCATAAATTTATGTCATTTTAAAAATTCAAACTTCTTTTCAATTTGAGTGATTAAATATATCGTTTTCATAAGTAAATATATAGGAGAGGGTAAGGTTTCTGAGACCTATTTCTAGAATTACTGACTGTGTCGTATCATAAACATTTTTGAATTTACATCTTGTCGTGTACAAAATGCATTACTTATTCAAATTCTCATAAATTTATCTCATTTTAAAAATTAAAACTTCATTTCAATTTTTAGTGATTAAATATATCATTTTCGTAAGTAAATTAATGAATTATTTGTTATTTTAACATAATTTTTAAAATACTAACTCTTTACGAATCACAGGATTTGTGAAATTTATGAAGTGCGAACAAACTTGATTGATGCAAAATATTGAATGTCTTACCAGTAAATTTTTATTTACTTAGTCTATTCTGGATTATAAAAGAATATTTCATCAATAGCATTACATTTGTAAGCAGAATTGCTTAACAAAACGCGTTACATTTGATTAAATATTTTTGACTTAACAGCTCATAATTAGCTATAAGTATTATTTAATCATTATATAATGAAGTTAGTGTCATAGGGAGAATGTCCAGTTACTTTTCAGAGATTTCTTCGGCTGAATATTTAACTACATAGCAACTGGACTTACTAAAGTGGACATTTATTGATATTTAAATAACGAAAATTGCCTGTTCCAGCAGTATGATGTGTTGTACAACACGGCTACACCAACAAGCTTCGACACCATCTCTGTCGCCTTTCTTCAGGATATAATTGTCTCTGGATTCCTTTTTTTGTACTTGCTCGTATAATGAGAAAGAAAGTGCAAAGTTCTCTTGCAATTTATGGATACAGAGCTTGTAGTCTTCAGCATCCAGAATGCAAGTTTTCATTCGCAGAATTATAATTTTTACCTCTTTTTTGCCTAAGACATCTACCCATTTAAAAATCTGTCCGAATCATAGTGTAGATAAAATAAATTTGTTATTGAATCTCACATAAAAATCAATATCATTAGCAAATCTGGGAATACCTTGTGTTGAGTGGGTATATCGATTTACTTCAAAATAACCTGCAACAATTTTAGGTAATATATGTAGGCAATATAGGTGATTCGTTTCCGAAGAAATTCTGATATAAAAATGCTAATAATAAAAGCAATTAACCGAATAATAAAAGATGAAAAATGAAAAAGATTTTGTTTAAATTAGGGCCGGATTATTAAATAGGCAAAGCAGGCAACTGCCTATTTACCCCGAAGGGCGTTGCGGTGTTTAGAGGATAGCCTAATTTTGTGCTTTCATTTGAGTACATTGGTCATATATATTCAAATTAAAATCAACTATATTCACATATATAATTAGAAAAACATTTACTATTATTAAAACATATATGTGAGATTCAATACCAAATTTATTTTATCCACACTATTTTTTGGACAGATTTTTAAAAGGATAGGGAAAAAAGAGTTAAAAATTATAATTCTACGAATTAAAACTTCCATTCTGGATTATGAAGACGACAAGGTCTGTATCCCTAAATGTGTTATATAAATATTCAAATTAAAATCAACTACAGTTTCAACTTCAAAACGTTATTCTCATTTTTTTTCAAAGTCATTTGCAGGTTAGTGAGCTCCTTTTTTCCCCTGTTGGCTCATCAACTCACAAGTCAATAGCCTTAGAAAACTTTGTATTTAAGTATTTAGAATTATTTAAAAATAGTGTTTTTTTAACATTTTGCTTAAAATTACTTTTGAATTTTTTTTATATTTGAGATACTGAAATCACCTCTCTTGAAGATCATCCGCAATTCAATGTCTTTTTATTTCAGTTAGTCGTTATAAATGTTACTTGAAATCTGCTTATATAATTAAATTCAAATTAATATCCTGATTCTGAAGTCTGGAAAGGGAAAGGAGCCTCGAAATTTACATTTCATAAGGGGCCCTACAGAGCGTAATACGCCCTGGTTTAAATTTTTGATAATGGTTTCAAGATGGTACCTCTATCATTAAAGGATGCTTTAGATATTTACTTTATTTCTAAATTACATCTGATTGATGATGACTGAAATAAAGATTCGAGTAATAAAATTTATGTACAGATAGAAACAACAACCAAACTAGATTTCCATCTCAGCATTTAAAAATTCTGCCTCATAGGTACTGATAAAAATTCATTATGAAATTTACATATTATATATAATTGCTATTATTTATTTTTTGCACAAAATAATTTATAATCAACATAAATATTCTTAAATATATCTTGTATCAATTTTTCATAGTTTCACATCAGCTAGTATTAGATTGTAATTTTACGCAGTTGAGAAGATGTTTGAAATTAATTAATTTTTAATGAAACACTAAGATTAAATTAAGATGTAAAGCAAGCAGAAACCTAGCTTTACTGAAAAAAAGCCGATTTGCTCAAAAATGTTGAAAATATAAATTTTAGAACTTGAGAAGCTTAAATTTTTAAATAAGATGTAAGAATTTCACAGAAAATTTATGTAATAGAATTAAAATTACCTGATGATAGTACTATAATTTATATAGAATTTCATTAAGAAGTAGATGAAATTTCCAACAATAGAAAACTAATCATTTAAATGCTCTAATATTGAACAAAAAGAACATAAATTGCTGAAAATTAACTTAATCTGGAACTTTTTTATTTATGCTGAGGTGTCAATATTTATAAAAATTAAGAGTAATTTCTGCAACGCAAGAGAATATTTTATTTTATTTACGTTGCATAGATTGCCGTGCCTGACTCATAAATTGAGTGGTAGAATATTAGCTATATAAATCTAAAACTAACAGAACGTTGCAATTAATACAAAGAAAAATAACTTGGATATCAGTAAGTACTTAGCATGTCATCTACATTCTTATAAGCGTTGATATAATAATTTTTCCAAAAAGGATGTATCATCTAATCAGCGGGATACATAATTTCGTAGATCAAGGGTATTACATTAATGATACAGCAAACTAATTTGATCTTGATTCATCTCATGACCTCAAAATCTCATTAGTACGTTTGGCATAATGGTATGATTTAGCATACTTAATAATAGTTTTTATTGCACCACAAGAAAAAATTGCGTTTATTGGCAAAAATATTTATGTATGTCATTTTATACTTTCATTCTCATAAATTAAGGATATTTGAGAATCTCCGGAAAAAACACACTAGACAAAAATTTCTAATGAGGCATAAATACATAATCTTCGGGAACAATATTCTTGTGGTTGAAACTGAAATATGTTACTAGATTGCATAGAAAGTAACTAGGAGAGACATAGCAATCGGTGGAATGCTTAAAAGACACCATTGCTGAAATGTAGTGTGAGTAGTTCAACAACAGCGTGTAAACCTGAGATTGTGATAGACGAGTTGCTATGACTCAGAGGATCCAAATGGACGATTTTTTTAATTATCATAACAGTTGGCTGGTTAGAATATGATCGGTCACAGATGGAATCATCTGGAATCATCTTAGGAACTAGAAATCTTCCAGACTGCCATAACATTGCTGTGGCAAATTACAAAGGACTGATACAGAATATACTGATCGTCTTTGAATGAATATCATTATAAGATTGGTATTATGCCGTAATTGCCAAAAGAAATAGGTAAAATACTGCAGCAGGTGTGTCCCAACAACTGTCGTCATTCATTAGGTACCAAAGTTTCGAAACAAACCGTATACAAACGGTTGTGAGGGTGTGGTTTATATGCCTACAGACCTCTCATTGAAGCCCAATGCCCGGACGGTTATCTTGTTACAAAGAACAAGGCAACTGGACACCAGAAATATGCAGCTGTGTGTTGTTTACTGCTAATTCCAGGCTTTCTCTGCAATCTGACCGAAGTCAAACATTAGTATGATTTGTAGTCTACCAAGGACTCGTTAAAACCACTACTAAACACCATCGTTACGGATGCGCTGAAATGCTAGTTTGGATAAAATTATCTTTGGTTTTCTCGAACATATCATCATGTCTAACAAAGAAGACTTACCGGCAAGATTCATGCAATGTCATCCTGAAACAGGTTGGTCTTATCAGAGATGTAATTATATGAATTTCTGTCTTAATAGATGACAACTCCAGACCACACCATACAACCAAAGTGGACGAATGCCTTGAAAAGATGTTGTGATCCGTTTGGAGAGACCAGATTTCTGCCCCAATTTGAATTCGGTTGAGCATGCATGGAACATTCTTGTGCGGTGGGTTGCAGCACGCATCCACTTCCTAGGTCCATTCAAGCTATAGTACAGATTACTTGAGATGTCACCGATTCAAGCGTGGGGCGACCTACCACAAGAACATTTAGATAATATTTTTGTTCAGCTTGTCTAGACGATGTACTGTCTATCTTGCTGCCCACAGAAAACATACAGTTAATAACTCTCATAAATATCAAACCATTATATTTTCTAGACGATGTATGCATTCTTCTTTGCTCTAGAGATCATTTCCCTTTTTTTATTTGGTGTTGTGGAATTTGCGCCGTTTTTAATTTTCTGTAGCTTCATTGCATCAAACAGAATTTATGTTAGTGACAATTTGTTTGCACTTTTTCGACTTCATTCTTTCGAACTGTCATTACCTTTAATTTAAGTAATGGACAAGAGTGTATTTGGTATGAGTCTACAGAACATTTTTACTTAAAATTTATCATTTACGAAAAAGCTGTTTTTATTTATAAATCCAAATCTGGTTTAGTCAATAAAAGAGCTAATTAAATTTGTTACAAAAGAATTTGCGCCATAAACGAAAAAATTAAGCGACCTTTATTTTATCAAAAATATGCGTAAAGCGTGGATAATAAACAAAAATTTTCACACTCTTTCTCGCAACCACAATTCAATTAGTTAAAGAACAATTTTAAAGGCAGCGTAAAGTCCCAACAATTCATGCGATAATGATTAATCTTAATGTTCCGGAGAAAACGTCAAAACATTTATCTCTACGCATAGCTTGTAATTTTCTATTCGAAATAAATATTTAACATGAAGTATCGTTTGAGGTAGGGAATGCCATATTTCACTTAGACTGTTGATTTAAATGTTTTCCTGAACAAGTCGTGTGAGTTCATTGTAAGTGTAAAAAAGTAGAAAAGAACTTTATTCTGCTAGGACCCTTTACTTATTTATTTTCCCAATGGACTGCAAATATGTCACGACTGATTATTTTTTATTTCCATCCTGCAGCAGAATAAATTTTATTTTTATGGCTTCCTGAGAGGTATAACTAACCGGGATCAATTTTCCACTCTTTCTTATTGCATTCTTCCTGGAACAGTTTTCAATAGAAATGGTAATGCCCTCAAATGTCTCAATTTTTCATTCTGTGCAAATAGCAGGTTTGTTTGCTTCAAGTTGTTCCACAATCCTCGGATATATTTCCATTAATTTGAATTTCTTTTGAGTTTTTGTTATGGAGATGTTCATTTAAAAGTACTCGCAAGAGAATAACTTGCATTTTTTTTTGAAATCTACTTTAGTCTTTCTACTTTATTCATTATATATTCGATTTATATTTTATATAAAAAAATCGAGAATAAACTTAATTTGCGTATTTAAATTTTCAACTCTATGGCCCAAAATGTTTGAATTTAGTTAAAATTAAATTAAATTAATTATATTTAACATTTGTTAATCTTTGGATTTTGACAAACCTGGTGTTCTTTTATCCTTAATTTACGTAGTAATCACATTCATAAATATTTGATGATGTTATTTTACTTATTTTGTTAAATAAGGACCCTAAATTTATTGAACTCAGAAATCTATGACTTGAATATCACATATGAACTAGTTTGATTCATTAACCTTTTAGTTACAGACTTCATTTTTGTTACACAGTTTGTAAATATATGTTCCTTTTCATATAATTAATGCATTGCCTTAATCTCGGCAGATACGTTGCCCGCTGTCTTCCGGTCGATTATTTGAGTTCCGTTGACAAGTCTGAATTCAATTAAATTTCACGCCAAGTGGAAATTTGGCGAGCGCTGGCGGTGGGAAAGGGACATCTTCCAGGGAAGCGGATAAGGGCTGACAAAAGAGTCGCTTGAATGGAAACTTAAGTTCAAGAATCTATTATTTCAATATTAAAGGGAAATGCTGCGATAGAAATATTATAATAAAATTACATCAAAGCTCACTTCTTATATATGCATTTATTATAATAAATAGAGATAGCATCCATTTCGAAATATAGAAAAAACTCGTTTGATTTAAAAAATGCTGGAAATTACATTCGATTAACTAAATCTGAAATTTAAAAAATCTCGCTTCTAAATAATTGCCCTTACCAACTGTTAGTATATATTTAATAGGGTCACACTCCCATCGTCGGGACACCGCGAGTTCGCAGAGGAGAGGCTGCTGTATGTGTAAGCAGGTTCTCGTCAACCCGATGGCACAATAATGGTGGTGTGGCTCTTTGGGCTCACCTCCGATGACAGGTCGCACCCCGGTAAAACGGGGGTTATTGCATGAGCCGCTCGTAATGAGGGCCATTGTGCAGGAACCACAATGCCTGACTATCTGTTTTACGGCCGGTCATTCAATAGTTTACTCGGATGCTTCGGCAAGGCGGGGTGATGTTCCTTTTGGCTAAAAGAGTCACATCTTAATACGACTTATCTCATTAATATACAGGAAAGAACAATAAAATGTCGAATTTTAATATTTAAATTGACTTTCAACTTTTCCTTTTTTTTGTAAAAGTTTAATAATTATTTATTACATCGTCATTTATTTATTTTCTTTATTTACAAATTTTTTGCATTTCGTGCCCTGCAGTAGGTTGGTAACGGTATTTCCTACCTCGGCCCTGAACCTGTCCAGGTTCTATTGTGTCCCAGATTGAATTTCATAAAATCTCGTCGGCTAACCACAAACACCGAGCAACTCTGAACCCGCATTCATGGTAGCCAGGGTTCTCTAGTATCCCAGATTAAAGATAAGAAAATCTCAATGCCTAACCAGAAAGACCTAGCAACTCTGAACCCGCGTCTATGATAGCCCGGGTTCTATAGTATCCCAGATTAGAAATCAGAAAATCTGGTCTTCTAACCAGAAACTCCTCAAACCTGCACTTTTGATAGCCCGCGTACTATTGTGTCCCAGATTGATGTCCAGAAAATTGGGTCGTCTGGAGTCCCAGTTCAAAAAATGCGCATCTCTAAAAAAGTTTGTGAAAATTCAGAAGAATGTTTTTATTTCAATGCATGCCGCCTTCGGCGGCCAGCTTGATCGTAAGAAATATGATTTTAATTGAATCTTCTGTCATTTTATATTCATGATTTTCTTAACAACATAATTTTAAACTTCAGATTGCAGAAGATATTTAACCCATGTTCTATTAGTGCCCTTGGAACTGTTCTGTTCATTGTCTACATAAATGTTCCCTATAAGAGAGTTAAATAGCTGACCATGTATATTAACCTCTAATTTCGCACTGTCGGCACTATTTTTTCTTGTAAAATATGCTATGCATTTGATTTCAACATTAAAATGACGCAGTCCATTTTATGACCAACGGCATGTTAGCTGCTTCAAAACAGGCTGAAAATACGATGAAAACATAGAAACCATAACTATTCAGCGTATTTCTTAATATAAGCAAAACAATATCTCAGATAGCGTGGTATACAGATTTCACGAAAGTCTTGATGAAATAAAGTATGAAAGCAAAATGTATTACGATATTATCTCAGATTATATCAATGAAAAAGAAATATGCAATTAAACATTTATTTAAACAATGAAAACGGTTTGAGTTGCGTTGCAACAATGAAAATTATTATTGTAAATTATACCCAAAACAAATTTAAAATTTATTAAAATTCATGAAAACATTGTACGGTAACTTAATTTCCATCATTGGAAAGGTAATTTTTTGGAGTTTCAGATAGTGTAAAAATGATTTTTGTGTTGTAATAGTTTCGGAAGTAATTAAGGAAAAAACGTTTGCGTAATTTTTAATTAATTAAAATTTTAAACAAAGAGTTCCGAGGTGTGCATTCCCAGCCTCTAAAGTATGTTTGTGCCAAATTTCGTAGCTCTAAGGCCAGCGGTCTGACCTCTAGAGAGTCAACGCACGCACACACATTCTCTTTTATTATTAGTACGGATTAAAAGCAATCTACTATAAAGAGCGCCACGAGTTCATCGATGAAAGGAGCCTTAACAAAGATGATCAACAGTAAGCAGGAACAATAACTCACCAAAAATTAAGACAGGAAACCCATGAGTTCCTTAAATTAATGGTTTTTAGTCCAAGAAAGAAAGAGCAAGTGCTCTACTTTACTTAAAAGCATCTCGAAGATCTAAACGCGTCACAGAAGATTAAGCTCAACGTCTCGGCTCGTTCCCGTCAAAATTTCAGATATGAAAGGTTCATTGTATAAAGAAGCATAACTTTCATTATCCGATGCATTATTCCCGAAGCACAAAGGAAAGCTGCAGTGCAAAAATATGATAGGAAAGAAGGTTAATGGACTTAATATTAAATCTTAATGAATCGTGAATGTAATGAAGTTCATTATTCTCGATGAATCTGAGACATTATTTTTTCTTTCATCTTTCTGGCTACTTCAGTCCATTAAAGATCATTAAGCAAAAGTTGCGCGAAAAAGAATTCGTTCATTTGATTTTTTTTCTGTTAAAATATGTGGTTGGCAGCGATTCATAAGTTTCGTAAAAGATTTTCGTCTTATAAATATATGAAAAATTTTCGTTTTCATTTTTATTTTTCAGTTTTTAAATAGATTAAGTAGATATATTTTATTATTTTGAATTAAATGTATATGGAATATACTTTTTTCTCATGAATAAAGGAAAAACTGCCCGGTCTTAATTTATATTTCTTTATTTTGATTCTGAATTAAAATAATCCTTTTATGAAAGACACATTCTTAGCCATTTTTCTATCACCAAACCCTTTTATTTAAGACACTGTCCGTGATGTTAAGCGTTTTAATTCTGATTATACGAAACAAAAGTAACCAAATAAACATAATAAATTTACAGGCTTGCCTATCGTCTTTAGGTTTCGCGATCAAAAATTATTCAAACGCTCTATAGGGCAGACCGTTAGACTAAAAGTCGCAAAATGTGGCACGCAGTTATTTCGAGGGTACTAAGGGCTCATTAAAGGAGTGTTTTCAAAATCTTAATTAGATCTTTAATAATTCAAAATAGGATCGAGATTTTTACCAATTTCTTCAATAACTTCGGAACATAATATCACACAAAAACAATTTTTACGCCATTCTAAAATTTAAAAAAATAGGTTTCTATTGATAATAATTTTATCTCCACACATTTTTCTTTAATTTTAATTAGTTATTTTAATTAAAATTTTGTAGCGATGCTTTTCCTTTATGTATCCGAGGCCATATGACTAGAAATCAAAATTACGATATCCTTTCCAAAATAATTCATATGTTGCTTGAGAATAGGACCTTAATATTAACTTAACATAGTTTATATAATGCTGTAACGCAGTTTTATCTCCACGCTATAACGCATCAAAATATCAAAATTGTGAATAATCAGTGTGAATATGTTAATAGCTCTCGTACTAGGCAAAAAAAAATATGACTTTTCAGCTTAACATTTTTCAAAACATTGGATGCTTCTTAACATGATAATTATTTCTGTAAATTCTTCGATGGTAAAACCATTATGTCCAGAATGCAACGGCTGATACAATCAAGCCATTCGAAAACTAGAAAGGCGAATAAAGCCTGAAAGATTATTTCGATAGAGAATGAACTAGAGCTTTGAATCTTCTATAATTCTTCATTTCTTTTTCTATTTAAAACATTTAAATGTTAAAAATTTTATTTTTACTTCAGCTTTTACACTATTTTGTACAAAAACTGAATTTTATTGAAACTATTTATCTGTAATTCTTAAACAGATGGCAATGATGATCTTTGTAATGAGCTGGAAACATTTTTATTTTTGTATTTATCTGTCTATGAGAATTTTTCAATAATTCCAAATGCAAATATGTTGTATAATATTTTTACAATATTATATAGCATTTTTTAATTTCTTTCGGAGAATTATGATTTATCATATTTCAAAACTATTTCCTTAATTTTTCTCTTTATTAACTGCGAGATTTTGGAAATAGATTCTAAATTAGGGAATAATTTAATTTAATTCTCAAATTTCCGAAGAATGTCATTCCATTCATGGGTTAATGAAAAGAACTCGCAAATTACAATCTTGAAATGCTATATGCACTGATATGAAATATGTGATTCTGTATTCAATTTGCATTTCCATATAGTACCTTATAAGATTGTACCTAAAACCGATAATGATAATATAAATATTCAAATGTTTAACAATGATAAAATATATATGAATTTTGAATGACGCTTAGTAATTAAGCAATATGCCTAGCTATTAATATGCTATATAAATGCGGGAAAGCCAAATTTAATTGGAGAGTGCCAGCAATATGAAAAGACACATTATCATCCCCTCCCCCTTCCCAAAAAGTGCATATCTCAGGATTTCTTAAAGTCATGAAAGAAAACGAATATCTTCCCTTTCCTGTTTTGATTCGGAAGTTATTGACCCTTGTGGTCCGAGAAAATATCCAATTTCTACCAAGTCTATTGAACTCCGTACTGAAATGTGAGGATAATTTAGCTTTGTCAGTTGTTAATGCTCCATTTTCTCTGAAAATCTATTTAATGTTTAATCTCTTCTTGCGTTAAGATCAGAAAAACCTTTGTCGTTTGGTAGCAAAATTTTCACTTTATAAGAGAAAGCCTATTTATCTAATTACAAAAATCTTGCTTTTGAAACTTTAAGTAGTTATTTACTTTTTTCCGTCTGTTATTTAAGAAAAATTTTCATGAAAGTCTTCTTTTAAAATAGGTTTTCACTTCGTTTCTAGAAATTGAAATTTCATCGCATCTGTGATATTTAAAGTTAAATACGCGTTTTGCCTATTTGAAAGAGAATTTTCGTTCTCAGAGAGAAACAATCCTTCACACGTTAAAATTCAATTAAATCACCAATTGATTGTTTACATTTGGAATCTTACATTTTCAAATTTTACAGTTGGTGTTTTATTATTTTTCGTAGCTGAGATATGAACAAAGAATATGTTGTAGTCAAAATTAAATGTTCCATATAAGCTAATTATTTAATATTATTACAAGAAATGACTCTAAGTTATCTAGCACGAAATAATAATCCTCATTTCGTTGTAATATTTACTGATTTTTATTTATCTCTTCTTATAGATAATTGTTTATATTCTCGACTAAAAAATTTGAATGAATTTTTCTGATTTTCAAAAATCTGAATTTATTGAGTTATATCTTTTAGACTTTGATTGATAACGATATAATTTCTACAATGATAAAGTATTTCTAATAAAAGCCACTGGCCATTCATCACTAAACTTCTTCCATTCGGACACAGTGCGACTTTTCAAATCGTGCGAAGTATAAAATTGAATCTAATGGCACCAGCTCAGACATATAAACTGTAATTTCCAATTTCCAACCTTCGCTCTTATAAAACAGGGAATCTTTGCAGATATATAGGGCGCCCAATTAAATAAGGGTTACACTCTCTTAACTTTAGAACGACGACAGCTGTAGTTATGATAGTAGTGTTTAGGTATAGTAAAAAGTCTATGCGCTATGAGACAAGAAAACTTACAATGTCATCTATTTGCAAACTCCGGAGTTAGTGTTCCTATCTCGAAAATTGTACAAAATAGGGGGTGGGGGGAATGTGAATTACAAAGTTGAAGAGCGTTATCGATTTAGAACAGAAAGACACATTGTACACATTAATACGAAGAACAGAACCCTTAAAACGCACATTTATTTGTGTGCATTTTCCGAAATTGTGACGTCTCAAGACGTAGAGAAAAGGAGAAAATGTTATTTTTCCGACAAAAAATGACCCCATTATACTTTTTCCTGTGAGAATAAATCAAACAGCAGATTTATGCGACCTTTTCGCCAACATTGCAGGACTTTCGATGACGTAAGACTGTTGCTTGTGCTAGTGCACCAATTATATGCTAAAACGTGTGCAAAGTGAAATTCAAACAAGGGCTTAGATTTGTATTGTAGATGACGGTGAGCACTTTGAATACCAAACAATAAAGGTATCTTTCGATAATTAATTGTTTTTTCTCTTTTTAACCCGTTTTGTGACGTCACAGTTTCGTAAATCGCGAACAATCAAATGCGCATTTTAAGCATTCCGTTGTTAGTATTAATGTGCTCAAGGTGTGTTTTTGTGTTAAATCAATAACGCTCTACAACTTTGTAATTGACATTTTCTCCCTATTTTGTACCATTTTAGAGATAAGAACGCAATTCCGGAGTTTGCCACTAGGTGGCGCTGTAAGTAGGCTCATCGCATAGCGCATAGATATTTTACTATACCTAAACACTACTTTCAAAACTACAGCTGCCGCCGTTCTGAAGTTAAGGGAGGGTTGACATATTTAAGTGGGCGACCTGTATTTTGTCTCTGATCAGATAACGGTGGTAACAAAGCACTGATTTACTCATAATCGTTTTGCGGTTTAACGGAGAGAAGTCGAACATTGTCTTACATCAGATGAATCGGCGAGGAAATCTGAGTCCAATATTGGTGACGTATTGATACGTTAAGATATTTGCAAGGAAACATTCGGACCGCCATTTGTTGACGTTTAATCGGCAGACACTAAAGGATGCAGAACCGATTAAGTTATCCGTGCTGTACGTGTTTAATTAAATTTTAAATATTGGGTTAGTTACTCGGAGTTGAGAGTTTGCGAGTGATTTCCCTGCTTAGATGTCATCGACAAATTTGTGTAAAGTGATTGCCTTTTCGCAAGTTGTCCTTCCATTCTTTATCAAGTCGACAGTTGCAACTATCTGCCAATGAAACTGAGTAACAGTATGCGTCATTGGCATTTTTTTTCAATCCATGATGAATGGATGATGAACTGCTAGACAAATATTTGCATTCATTTCGCAGTTTTTCTATGTTGAATTAATTTGGATTTCTGCAATAAACATCTTCATATAAATTTGTGAGAAGCCCTTTTAAATTTAAAATTTAATATATCTCTGCGAGTTTTGCAGATAGAAGCGTGAAATTTCATTTGTACATATAAGAGTGTGAGAGAAACATTTTACTCATTGAAACCTTTACTCTTTCGAGAACCTTTAAAAATTTAATTTTCTTAACTTTTTATTTCCATTTTCCACAGAAACCAAAGCGTTTTGACAAAAATTCAAACCTTATTTCTTGAAACATTGTATTAGGAAGTATGTGTATAAGCGCAATATTTAAGGAAATAAATACTTGTTCCACTTTCTTGGGACACCTTGTAAATAGTATTTAAAGTAAATTTGAAGGAATCTAACAACTTTTAAATTCACTAAGAAGAAGTTTTTTAATTGTTTGAATGCGGTTGTTAATCTCATTAACTAAACCTTGTTCTGAACTGTAAATAAACGCTTAATAATTACTGGAAATTAAATTATCAGTTTTTCTTGTACTTATAATAAAATAATTAACTTCACATAATTATAAAGCTTGTTACTCAGTACGCTTGCCTAAATTCCGAAACTGCGTGGTATACTTTACTTTTTTTATTCATCCGACATCTGGATTTTGTAGCCAAGATTACTGCTTATCGATTCACTCGCTAACTTTGCTAAGTACCCTAAGTGAATCCTTTTGTTGTTAATAATAGCAAATGAATAGGAAAGGTTTTGCAGGATTCGTGGCATTTAATTAGGCACTCTAGCTTTAACTGCTACTTTATTAGACAATAATGCTTCAAAACTAATTTAATGGTAACGATAACTTACTGCTCACGAGAACACATAGAAAAATCTCCCTACAGGAGTGAATATTTCTCGAAAAAGGGAGCTGGACTTTCTGGAGCGGACATTAATAGATAGTTAAATAACGAAAATTAGTTTACTTTGTCTGCCCGACAGAGCAGTCTGCTGTGATAGATAATACGATATTTGCTCTGACCTCCTCGATGTTGACTTTGGCGATATAGGACTGTGATGTTGTCCCTGGGTTCTTTTATTTATTCTGGCTTCTAAAAGGAAAATGAAAGGGTAAAGTTTCTGTGACCTTTATCTAGATTTAGGTAATTGACTGTGTCCTATCATAAACATATTTGCATTTACATATTATCGTGTACAAAATATATTAGTCATTCAAATTTTCATAAATTTATCTCATTTTAAAAATTAAAACTTCATTTCAACTTGGAGTGATTAAATATATCATTTTCTTAAGTTAAGTAATGAATTATATATTATTTTTACATAATTTTTGAAATACTAACTCTTTACGAATCACAGGATTTGTAAAATTAATGAAGTGCGAACAAACTTTATTGATCCAAAATATTGAAAGTATTACCAGTGAATTTTTATTTACTTAGTCTATTCTGGATTATAAATGAATATTTCATCGATAGCATTACATTTTTAAGCAGAACTGCTTAACAGAACACGTTAAATTTAATTAAATATTTTTGACTTAACTGCTCATAATTAGCTATAAGTATTATATAATAATTATATATTGAAGTTACTGTCATAGGAACAATGTCCAGTTACTTTTCAGAGATTTCTTCGGCTGAATATTTAACTACATAGCAACTGGACTTACTAAAGCGGACATTTACGGATAGTTAAATAACGAAAATTGCCCCTTCCAGCAGAATGATGTGCTGTACAGCACGGCTACACCAAGAAGCTTGGACACCAACTCTGTCGCCTTAGGCAAGATATAATTGTCTCTGGATTCCTTTATTTGTACTTTCTCGTATAATGAAAAATAAAGTGCAAAGTTCCCTTACAATTTATGGAAACAGATCTTGTCGTCTTCAGAATCCAGAATGAAAGTTTTAATTCGAAGAATTATAATTTTTATCTCTTTTTTGCCTAAGATTCCTATCCATTTAAAAATCTGTCCAAAAAACAGTATGGATAAAATATATTTGTTATTGAATCTCACATAATAAGCAATATCATTAGCAAATCTGGGAATACCTTGTGTTGTTAGGTTATATAGATTTACTTCAAAATATCATGCAACAATTTTAGGTAATATATGGAAGCAATAAAGGTAATTATTCGATTCCGAAGAAATTCTGATATAAAAATGCTAATAATTAAAGCAATTAACTTATTAATAAAAGATGAAAAATGAAAAAGATTTTGTTTAAATCAGGGCCGGATTATTAAATAGGCAAAGCAGGCAACTGCCTATTTACCCCGAAGTGTTTTGCGGTGTTCACAGGATTGCCTAATTTCGTGCTTTCATTTGATTTACATTAGTCATGTACTGGAGAATATTCAAATTAAAATAAACTATAGTTTAAACTTCAAAACACTATTCTAATTTTTTCAAAGTCATTTGCAGGTTAGTGAGCTCCTTTTTTTCCCCTGTTCTCTCATTAACTCACAAGTCAATACCATTGGAAAACTTTGTATTTAAGCATTTAAAATTAGTGTTTTTGTAACATTTTGCTTAAAATTACTTCTGAATTTTTTTATATTTCAGATACCGAAACCACCTCTCTTGAAGATCAACCGAAATTCAAAGTCTTTTTATTTCAGTTAGTCGTTATAAATATTACTTAAAATCTGCTTAAATAATTAAATTCAAATTAATATCCTGTTTTTGAAGTCTGGAAAGGCAAAGGGGCCTCGAAATTTACATTTCATAAGGGGCCCTATAGAGCGTAATCCCGACTGGTTTAAATTTTTGACAATGGTTTTAAGATGGCACCTCTATCATTAAAGGATGCTTTAGATATTTACTCTATTAGTAAATTACGTTTGAATGATGATGATTGAAATGAAGATTTGCGTAATAAAATTTATGTACAGATAGAAACAACAACCAAACTAGATTTCCATCTCAGCAATTACAAAATTCTGCTTCAGAGATACTCATAAAAATTCTTTATGAAACTTGCATATTTTACACTCTGTCCCAAAAGATTATAGACTCTACAAAAAAATATTTTTTAGCAAAACGGAAAGGCATATAAACACCAATTACAAATATGTTTATTCAAACCATATACGACTTGCATTTAACGAAATATTTTGAAAAAATAACATTTTGTATTTGAATTATATAACAAAATGGAAATATTAAGTGTCCCAAAAGTTTATAGAATATATGAAATTTCTACAAAAGGTGCTCAATGCAATGTCCTTTATAGTTTTAAGTCTTCCGATTTCTCAGTGACATTGTATACACATTTTTTCATCGACATAATTGAGGTTTGTAATATCTCTGGTTCCAAGTTGTACCATACACTTTCAATGGCTGTATTCAAGACATTCATTAAATAAAATTGCCTTCCATTCTCATATACCTTCCGAGACATAATACCCCACACATTTTCAATTGGGTTTAGATCAGGGCTCATCGGTGGCCACTCAAGAACAGTAACATTTTTCAAGTTTAAATAATTTTTCGCAGCATTGGAGGTATGGATGGGAGCATCATCTTGCTGATATTACCAATTTAGTCCCCCTATGTTTTCTGCAAATGGCATAAGATGATTTTCTAGTGTTTCTATGATTTTAGGAGAATTCTGTCGGCCATCTTAAAAGGCCAAACCCACTTGACCGTTGAAACTGAAAGACGTTCACACCATCACAGATCCACCACCACTTTGCCTACTGAAAAAGCTCCAGGGCTCTTTTCATAAATCATGCCAATATTTTATATTCCCGTTAGGTCCATCCAGGTTCCATTTTTTTCATCACTGAAAAGGACAGCCATCCATTTATCTCCATATGACATATGACAACGAGCCCATTGTAATCTCTTACTAATGTGAAGCTTTGAGAGTGGTAATCGGCGAGCCATTTTTTCGTGGATCATATAACCATAGTCTATAATTCATCAATGAACAGTTTTCTTGGAGATTTCCAACCGGGAAGCCCCAGTAATTTCGCGAACCGCCATTTTCTGACTTAAAAGCCATTCTTTGTATCCGTCTATCACTGCGGATATATGTCACACGTGGTCTTCCCGAACGAGGTTTTGGCTCATATGGCGTCTTACGAGTTAATACACGATAAATCATGCTTTTAGAACGATTTAAAAGTTTCAATATTTCCTTAACAGTCTTACAGAGCAATTTCAAATGCAGAATTTTACTCACTTCTTCATTAGAGAACTGCTACGCTTTAGGCATCTTGAAACGCAGAACAAACAAACGCTTTACTTTTCTTACAACATACTTATTGGGCTTCAGATCGACGTCATGATTACCGATACCATATTTGCATAAAATTGCATTTGTCTAGAAACTTTTGGGACAGGTTATTTCAGTTTATTCTACGATTTCAAAATTCACATCAAATATGCAGGGTAGAACTGCTGTTTTTTCAATTTAATAGACATAACATATCTATACAGTAAATTACATCGAAATATATCATATGTAACAAAAAATATAGGCAAAATACAAGATTCTATAAACTTTTGGGACAGAGTGTATATAATTGCTATTATTTATTTTTTGCACAAAATAATTTATAATCAACATAACTATTCCTAAATATATCTTCGAATCAATTTTTCATAGTTTCACAACAGAAGCATCCAGTATTAGATTGTAATTTTATGCAGTTCAGAAGATGTTTGAAATTAATTATTTTTTTAATGAAACTCTAAGATTAAATTTAAGATGTAAAACAAGCAGAAATCTAGCTTTACTGAAAAAAGCCGATTTGCTGAAAAAAAGTTGAAAATATAAATTTTTGGACTTCAGAAGATTTTATTTTTAAATAAGATGTAAAAATTTCACAGAAAATTTATCTAATACAATTTAAATTACCTGATGATAGTAGTATAATTTATATAGAATTTCATTAAGAAGTATATGAAATTTCCAGCAAGGGAAAAGAATTGTTTAAATGCTCTAATATTTAACAGAAAGAAGATAAATTGCTGAAAATTAACTAAAACCGGAACTTTTTTAGTTATGCTGAGGTGTCAATATTTATAAAAATTAAGAGTAATTTCTATAACGCAAGAGAATATTTGATTTTATTTACGTCGCATAGAATGCCGTGCCTGACTCATAAATTGAGTGGTATAATATTAGCTATATAAATCTGAAACTAACAGAGCGTTGCAATTAATATAAAGAAAAAATAACTTGGATATCAATAAGTACCTCGCACGTCCTTTACATTCTTATAAGCGTTGATTTAAGAATAGTTTTTCAAAAAAGGATGTATCATCTAATTGGTGAGTTATACAATTCCGTAGGTCAAGGGTATTACTTTAATGGTACAGCAAACCAACTTGATCTTGATTCCTATCATGACCTCAAAATCTCATTAGTACGTTTGGCATAATGGTATGATTTAGCATACTTAATAATAGTTTTTATTGCACCACAAGAAAGAATTGCGTTTATAGGCAAAAATATTTATGTATGTCATTTTATACACTCAATCTCATAAATTAAGGATATCTGAGAATCTCCGGAAAAAACACACTAGACGAAAATTTCGAATGAGACAAAAATACATATATCTTCGGGAACAATATTGTTGTGGTTCAATCTGAAATATGTTACTAGATTACGTAGAAAGTAACTCGTAAGAGGCATATCAATTGATGGAATGCTTAAAAGGAACCATTGCTGAAATATAGTGTGAGTAGTTCATCAACAGCGTGTGAACCTGAAAATGTGATAGACTAGTAGCTGTGACTCACACGATCCAAATGGACGATTTTTATAAATATCCTAACAGTTGGTTGGTTAGAATATGACCGGTCACAGATGGAATCATCTTAGGAACTGGAAATCCCTCAGATTGTCATAACTAGGCTGTGGTAAATTACAAAAGAAGTGAAACAGAACATACTGATCGTCTTCGAATGAACAGCATTATACGATAGGTATTATGCCGTAACTGCCAAAAAAATAGGTACGATACTCCAGCAGATCTGTCCCAACAACTGTCGATATTCATTAGATACCGTAGTTTCGAGACAAACCGTACACAAACGGTTGTGAGGGTGTGGTCTATATGCCTACAGACCTCTCATTGAAACTCAATGCCCGAACGGTTATCCTGTTACAAACAATTTGGCAACTGGACACCAGATAAATGAGGCTGTGTGTTGTTTTCTGGCAATTCAGGCCTTCTCTACAATCTGATCGAAGTCCAACATTCGTATGATATGTAGTTTGCCAAGGACTCGTTAAAACCGCCACTGAACACCAACTTTACGAATGCGCTGAAATGCTAGTTTGGATAAAATTATCATGGGTTTTCTGGAACATATCATCATGTTTACCTGCAATATTCATGCTATGTCATCCTGAAACGGGATTGTCTTATCAGATATGTAATTATATGAATTTCTGTCTTTATAGATGACAACTCCAGACCACACCATGCAACCAACGTGGAGGAATGCCTTGAAAATAGGTTGTGATCCGTTTGGAGTAGCCGGATTTCTGCTCCAATACGAATTCGGTTGATCATGCAAGGAACATTCTTGTGCGGTAGGTTGCAGCACGCATCCACCTTCTAGGTCCATTCAAGCTATAGCACAGATTACTTGGGATGTCACCGATTCAAGCGTGGGGCGACCTACCACAAGAACAGTTAGATAATATTTGTGTTCAGCTTGCCCAGACGTTGTACTGTCTGTCTTGCTGACAACAGAAAACATGCAGATAATAACTCTCATGAATACCAAACCATTAGTTTTTCGAGACAATGTATGTATTCTTCTTTGATCTAGAGATTATTTCCCTTTTTTCATTAGGTGTTGTGGTATTTGTGCCGTTTTTAATTTTCTGTACCTTTTTTGATCAAACAGGAGTTATGTTAGTGACAATTTGCTTACACTTCTTCGACTTCATTCGTTCGAGCTGTCATTACCTTTAATTTAATTAATGGACAAGAGTGTATTCTGCCTGAGTTTGCGCAACAATTTTACTTAAAATTTCTCATTTACGAAAAAGCTGATTTTTTTATAAATCCAATTCGGGTCTAGTCAATAAAAGAGCACATTAAATTTATTACAAAAGAATTTGCCTCATAAACGAAGAAATAAAGAGTCGTTTATTTTATCAAGAATATGCGTAACACGTGGATAATAAACAGAAACTTTTACACTCTTTCTCAGAACCACAATTCAACTAGTTTAAGAACAATTTTAAAGGCAGCGTGAAGTCCCAACAATTCACGCGATAATCATTAATCTTAATGTTCAGGAGAAAACGTCAAAATATTTATCTCTACGCATAGCTTGTAATGTTCTATTCGAAACAAATATTTAACATGAAGTGTCGTTTGAGGTAGGGAATGTCATATTTCACTTAGTCTGTTGATTTAAATGTTTTCCTGAACAAGTCGTGGAAGTCCACTATACATGTAGAAAAGTAGAAAAGAACTTTATTCTGCTAGGACCCTTTACTTATATATTTTCCCAATGGACTTGAAATATGTCACGAGTGATTATTTTTTATTTCCATCTCGCAGGAGAATAAATTTTATTTTTATTGCTTCCTGAGAGGTATTGCTAACCGGGATCAATTTTCCACTCTTTCTTATTGCATTCTTCTTCGAACTGCTTTCAATAGAAAGGGTAATGCCCTAAAATGTCTCAATTTTTCATTCTGTGCCAATAGCAGGTTTGGTCGCCTCAAGTTTGTCCACAATCCTCGGATATATTTCCATTAATTTGAATTTCTTTTGAGTTTTTGTTTTGCAGATGTTCATTTAAAAGTACTCGCAAGAGAATAACTTGCTTTTTTTAAAATATACTTTAGTCTTTCCACTTTATTTTCTTCAGAAATCTATGACTTGACTATCACATATGAACCAGTATGATTCATTAACCTTTTAGTTACAAACTTCATTTTTGTTACACGGTCTGTAAATATATGTTCCATTTCATACAAACAATGCATTGCCTTAATCTCGGCAGATATGATGCGCGCTGTCTTCCGCTCGTTTATTTGAGTTCCGTTCACAAGTCTTTCACGCCAAGTGGGAATTTGGCGAGCGCTGCCGGTAGGAAAGGGCCATCTTCCAGAGAAGCGGATGAGGGCTGACAAAAGAGTGGCTTGAATGGAAACTTAAGTTCAAGAATATATTATTTCAACATTAAAGGGAAATACCGCGATTGAAATATTATAATAAAAATACATCAAATCTAACTTCTTATATACATTTTTTATAATACAGAGATATAACATCCATTTCGAAATATAGAAAAAACTCGTTTCATTTAAAAAATGCAGGAAATTGCATTCGACAAACTATATCTGAAATTTTAAAAAGCTCGCTTCTAAATAATTGCCCTCACCAGCTTTTACTATGCATTTAATAGGGGGTAAACTCCCATCGGGGGGACTCCGCAAGTATGCGGATGAGAGGCTGCCGTAAAGTAAGCAGGCTCTCGTCAACCCGATGACACAATAATTGTGGTGTGGCTCTATGGGCCCAGTTCCGAAGACAGTTCTAAACCGGTAAAATGGGGGATGTTGCACGATCTGTTCGGAATGGGCGCCATTATGCAGGAACCACAGTGTCTGACTATCTGTTCCGGCGGTCGGTCATTCAATAGTTTACCGGATACTTCGACAGAGCGGGGTGATGTTCCTTGTCCCTAATAGGGTGTCATTTTAATACGACTTGTCACATTAATATGCTGGAAAAAACACTAAATATCGAATTTTACTATTTAAATTTATCTTTCAACTTTTGAGGCTTTGTAAAAGTTTAACAATTATTTATTTCATTGTCATTTATTTATTTTCTTCATGTACATATTTTTTGCATTTTGTACCTTTCCGTAAGTTGGTAACGGTATTTCCTACCTCACCCCTGAACCTGTCCAGGTTCAATTGTGTTCCAGATTGAATTTCATAAAATCTGGTCGTCTAACCAGAAACATCCAGATACTCTGAATTTGTGTCCATGATAGCCCGGGTTCTCTAGTATCCCAAATTAGAGATCGGATAAACTGGTCATCTATCCAGAAACTCCTTGAACCAGCACCTTTGATAGCCCGTGTACTAATGTGTCCAGAATGATGTCCAGAAAATTCGGTCGTCTGGAGTACGAGTTTAAAAAAAGCTCATCTCTAAAAAAACTTTTTGGAAAATCAAAAGAATGTTATTATTTCATTACTTACCGCCTTCGGCGACCAGCTTGTTCGCTGGAAATATTATTTCAATTGAATCTTGTATCATTTTATATTCATGGTTCTCTTAACAACATAATTTTAAACTAGATTAAACTTAGATTGCAGAAGATATTTAACCTAAGTTCTATTAGTGACCTTGAATCTGTTCTGTTAACTGTCTAAATAAATGTCCCTATAAGAGGCAAAAAACTGGCCATGTACTGTAACCTCTAATTCCACGTTGTCGGCACTATTTTTTCTTGTAAAATATGCTATGCATTTTATTAAAATGATACAGCCCATTTTATGACCAACGGCATGTTAGCTTGTTTAAAACATGCTGAAAACTCAGATAGCGTGGCATACAGATTTAAAGAAATTCTTGATGAAACAAGGTATGAAAGCAAAATGTATTAGGATATTATCTCAGATTATAACAATGAAAGAGAAATATGCAATTCAAGATTTGTTTAAACAATGAAAACGGTTTGAGTTGCGTTTCAATAAAGAAAAGTAATAATGTAAATTAAACCAAAAAAATTTAAAATTTATTAAACTTCAAGAAAACATTTTACGGTAACTTAATTTATATCATTGGAAAGGCAATATTTTGCAGTTTCAAATAGTGTAAAAATTATTTTTGTGTTGTAATAGTTTTGGAAGTTATTAAGGAAAAACGCAAAAAGTTTGCGTAAATTTTAATTAATTAAAATTTCAAACAAAGGGCTCCGAGGTGCACATTCCCACCCTCCAAAGTATGTTTGTGCCAAATTTTGTACCTCTAAGGCCAGTGGTCTGACCTGTAGAGCGCCAACGCACGTGCGCACATTCTCCTTTATTATTAGTAGAGATTAAAAGCAAACTACTATAAAGAGCGCCACGAATTCATCGATGAAAGGAGGCTTAACAAAGATGATCAACAGTAAGCAGGAACAATAACTCACCGAAAATTAAGACAGGAAGCCCATGAGTTTCTTAAAATTAATGGTTTCAGATTCCAAGAAAGAAAGAGCAAGTGCTCTATTTCACTTAAAAGCATCTCGAAGATCTAAACGTGTCACAGACGAATAAGCTCAAAGTCTCGGCTAGTTCTCATCAAAAGGTCAGATATGAAAGTTTCATTGTGTAAATAAGCATAACTGTCATTATCGGATGCATTATTCTCGAAGCACAAAGGAAAGCTGCAGTGCAAAAATATGATAGAAAAGAAGGTTAATGGACTGAAGATTAAATCTTAATGAATCGTGAATGTAATGAAGTTCATTATTCTCGATGAATGCGAGATATTATTTTTCTTTTATCTTCCTGACTACTTCAGTCCATTAAAATTCATTAAGCAAAAGTTGTGTGAAAAAGAAATTGTTCATTTGACTTTTTTGCGTTAAAATATGTGGTTGACAGCGATTCATATGTTTCGTAAAAGATTTTTGTCCTAAAAAGATATGAAGATTTATATATATTTTCGTTTTGATTTTTATTTTTTAGTTTTTAAATAGATTAAGTAGATGCATTTTATTATTTTGAATTATACTTATGAGGAATATAATTTTTCTCATGAATAAAGGAAAAAATGCACGATCTTAGTTTAGATTTCTTTATTTTGATTCCCAATTAAAATAATCCTTTTATGATACACATCCTTAGCCATTTTTCTATCACCAAACGCTTTTATTTAAGACATTGTGCGTAATGTTAAGCGTTTTCATTCTGATTATACGAATCAAAAGCAACGAAATAAACATAACAATGTATACAGGCTGGCTTACCGACTTTAGGTTTCATGATCAAAAATCATTCAAACGCTCTATAGGGCAGACCGTTAGACTAAAAGTCACAAAATTTGGCACGCAGTTATTTCAAGGGTACTAAGGGCTCATTAAAAGAAGTTTTCCAAAATTTTGATTAGATCTTTAATAATTCAAAATATGGTCGAAATTTTTACCATTTTCTTAAATAACTTTGCAACATATTATCGCAAAGAAACAATTTTTACGCCATTCTAAAATTTAAAAATAAATAGGTTTCTAATGATAATAATTTTATCTCCACTCATTTTTCTTTAATTTTAATAATTATTTTAATTTAGCTTTAATTAAAATTTTGTAGCGATGCTTTTCCTTTATGTATCCGAGGCCATCTGACTATTAAGTCAAAATTACGATAACCCTTCCAAAATAATTCATATGTTGCTTGAGAATAGGACCTTAATATTAACTTAACATAGTTTGTATAACGCTGTAACGCTGTTTTATCTCCACGCTATAACGCAACAAAATATCAAAATTGTGAATAATGAGTGTGAATATGTTAATAGCTCTCGTACTAAACAAAAAAATTCAGACATTTCAGGTTAACATTTTTCAAAACATTGGATGGATTTTAACATGAGAATCATTTCTGTAAATTTTTCGATGGTAAAATCGTTATGCCCAAAAGGCAACGGCTGACTCAAGCAAGCCATTCGAAGACTAGAAAGGCAAATAAAGCCTGAAACATTATTATTATAGAGAATGGACTAGAGCTTCGAATCTTCTTTAATTTTTCATTATTTTCTACTTAAAACATTTAAATATCTAACATTTTATTTTTACTTCAGTTTTTATACAATTTTGTATAAAAATTTATTTTTTTTGAAACTATCTACAGTAGAGTTTCCCTACAACGAAGTCTCCCTACAGCGAATTTCTCCCTATAACGAAATGTTTAATCGGAATGTTTAATAACATTCAAAATATTCTCCATATAACGAAGTGGTTGTCTCCCTATAACGAATTTTTTTGAGACGTTTATCTTTTCGATTTTTGTCATTATTGAAGAAAGTTGCTAATTTCTGTGCAAACAAATCGCTCACACGTGGAACCACTTGCATTGTTCATTCCAGCGATAATGTCTCCCTACAAAAACGCTAGATTTAAAGGAGATAAATGTTTCGGAGGAAAGAAAAGCAAATAAAGAATCCCAATTTTGTTATGTGCCAACATGACTGGCGAGGAAAAGCTAATGATGCTTGTTATTGGCAAAAGTAAATCTCCAAGGTGCTTCAAATTAATAAAATCTTAGAAGTTAAATACGAATTCAACAAAAAATCGTGGATGACGTTTGAAATTTTTGACTGATGGTTGAAAGCATTGGACAAGCAACATGTACAACAACACCGTAAAATTCATATATTAATCGACAATTGTTCAATTCATTCAAAAGATTGTGGAGAAAAGCTAAAAAATTTAATGTTATTTTCTAATGTCATTAATGCCATTTTATGCCATTTCCTAACTGCACAATTAAATTGCAGATACTGGATCTCGAAATAATTAAAGATTTAAAAATGCACTATAGGAAAAGAATCTTGAAAGAAATGATCAGTGCAATTGGAAAAAAAATGAAACAGTTCAAGAAAACATGGATCTTCCAAAAGCAATTGCAGAACTTTATAAAGTATGGAAATTTGATGCAACTGCTAAAATAATCCGCAATTGCTGCAAAAGGGGAGGCTCCAGTAATCAGACAGATGACATTGATTCCGACGATGAAGATGTGATCTTGGCCAAATTGAAAGAAAAATGGAAAACAGTAGAAGGGAATGGAAGAATAACACATGATGCAACTCTCTCCGACATTTTAGAAGTGGACGCAGAACTGTTAACTGCTTCATATCCTACAGATGAAGAGATTTTGAAAAGTTTATTGGACAACAATAAAGGACTCAAAAGTGGCAGTTATTCCTAAAATGAAGACGTGATACAGCCAACACCACATAGGACTGAAATGCTACAATTATTCGAAACCATTAAAACAGGTTTCCAAATGGAAGAAAATGTGCCCGACTATATTTTTAGCTCGCTCTTAAAATGTGAAAATTTTTATGAAAATTTAACATCACGAAATGCAAAGCAATGTAAAATAGCGGAATTTTTCTAGTAAAATAAACGTAAGTACACACTAGTACATATTATTCTCTAAATTGGTGAATTTTCTTCACTTTTGAGTATTTTATTTATACAATAAAAATTAGCATAATTTTAACAAATTTATAATATATATTACTTGATTTCTGATTGAAAATCGTAATTAAATACTAATCTCCGTATAACGAAATTTTCTCTATAGCGAATTTTTCAACTGGAACCAAGCGATTTCGATATAGGGAGACTCCACTGTATTTGTAATTCTTAAACAGATGCCGATAATGGCCTTCGTAATGAGCTAAAAACATTTTTATTTTTGTATTTATCTGTATCTGCCAATTTTCCATTCATTCCAAATGCAAATATGTTGTATAATATTTTTACAATATAATA
Organism: Araneus ventricosus; assembly: GCA_013235015.1. NCBI lineage: Eukaryota > Metazoa > Arthropoda > Arachnida > Araneae > Araneidae > Araneus > Araneus ventricosus. The sequence continues at coordinate 27,609 of BGPR01019658.1, forward strand.
TAGTCTTTTTTAATTTCTTTTAGAGAATTATGATTTATAACATTTCAAAACTAGCTCCTTAATTTTTCTCTTTATTAACTGCGAGATTTCGGAATTAGATTCTAAATTAGGGAATATGCTTAATGCAAAGGAATCTTATGTGAACATGAACCCCTCAAATTTCAGAAGAATCTCATTCCATTCATCGATTAATGAAGAGAACTCGCAAATTACAATCTTGAAATGCTATTTGCGCTGATATGAAATATGCCATTCTGTATTCAATTTGCATTTACATATAGTACCTTATAAGATTGTACCTAAAACCGATAATAATAATATAAATATTAAAATGTGTTTCAATGATAAAATATTTATGAATTTTAAATTCCGCTTAGTAATTAAGCAATATGATTAGCTATTAATATACTACATAATTTCGGGATAGCCAAATGTAATTGGAGAGTGCCAGCAATATGAAAAGACACATTATCATCCCCTCCCCAAAAGTGAATATCTCAGTATTTCTTAAAGTCATGAAAGAAAACGAATATCTTCCCTTTCTTGTTCTGATTAGGAAGTTATTGACCCCTGTGTTCCAAGAAAACATCCAATTTCTAACAAGACTATTGAACTCCGTACTGAAATATGAGGATAATTTAGATTTGTCAGTTGTTAATGCTCCAGTTTCTCTGAAAATCTATCTAATCTTTAATCTCTTTTGCCTTAAGATAAGAAAAACCTTTTGTCGATTGATAGCAAAATTTTTACTTTATAAGACAAAGCCTATTGATCTAATTACAAAAATCTTGCTTTTGAAACTTTTAGTAGTTATCTACTTTTTTCCCGTCTGTTATTTAAGAATTAATTTTCGTATGAGTCTTCTTTCCAAATAGGTTTTCATTTCGTTTGTAGAAATTGAAATTTCATCGCCTCTTTGATATTTTAAGTTAATGATAAAATACGCTTGCCTATTTGAAAGAGAAACTTAGTTCTCAGAGAAAAACCATCTTTCACAATTTTTCACACGTTAAAATTCAATTAAATCACCAATTGATTGCTTACGTTTGGTATCTTACATTTTCAACTTTTTTATAGTTGGTGTTTATTATTTGTCGTAGCTGAGATATGAATAAAGTGTTAATACCCGGATGTAGCCAATGCTTACGTGTCTCCCAAGTACGTGTAGCAGGCGGCTGCGAGAACTGTGATGTTCCCGTATTTACTGTCTTGATATTTTTGTCCTGTGTCTGTGTTGAATAAATGTTTGTTTGATAATCCATAGTCTTATTCTTCCACCTGCGCCTCTGCCCACTCATTTAACCTAACAT
>BGPR01019659.1:0-28917 GCA_013235015.1 Araneus ventricosus
CTAAACTCCCTGATTTTAACGTTGGCCTCTGGCCGAATAGTATTTTTGAGAATTTCCTCTACTGAAGTAGCTTCGGAACTATCTTTAGCCGGGTAGACAAGAATCGTATGGGGCTTTCTCATCCCTCGCAGGGCATCAGAGTAGCTAAAATTCTCTTGAAATTGAGAGAATGTAGTATTTTGTTCATTTTTCTCATTTTTTTGGAGAGATGCTTCTGCATTAAAAAGGGCCTTCTCTGTCAGTTGGGTGCATTTGAACACAAGGACGTCGAGAAGACTGTTGGCTATATCTGGAACAGCGAATTGGAAATATTAAGAAGTAAAGTTATAGCGCTAAGGAGAAAATTAAAGGCGACTAGAGACCAAGATCTAAGAAAAAAAGGGAAATAAGGTACAGAAAAGAATTGGCGACGTACACAAGTCGAATTCGAGTAATACGGGGCCACAGTGCCTAATACTTGTCGTGGCGGTGGGATATTCAAATTCACCATATGGCCAACTGCTCGGATGGGGTGATTGTTGTGTGTGATGCCTTTCGGCATAACTTAAATTTTGTCTTTGTTAATAAACTTTGAATAATTCAATTTTTTGCGAATAAAAATAATTTTAAGATTTTTTATTCGACATAAATAAAATTAATATGTAAACTATAGCCAAGTAATTACTAATTTTTTAATTAATTTTAAGTAAAATGTTTAAGTAAAATCTAAACTTTAAATTAAATCTTTTGATATGTCTTTTTTGTCAATTCTTTTTCATTAATAAATATTTACTTAACAGCTTCTGAACAATAAAAATCTTGACAGTATAACGTCAACATAAATAATTTATAGAGGGAGATAATTTTATATTTATTACCGAAAACTTTTATGGCACAATATTTTCGTACTAATCTTTTAACTATCGTTAATTATCCTTTATTTTTTATATTTATATTGAAATTTTAGATTCCAAAAAATTTTCTACAGCGGAAAAACTTTAAAAACCTTCTTTTTTCCCCTGCATTTCTCCTAAAGCGTTAATGCTGTAAAAAGAATGGTGTAAGATTGCTGATGGATTTAAATATCACGTACAAAATTAAATAAGTAAGTGAAGTACACTAAGTATTCTGATGAAAGTTGGGGTTGCTTCATTTTCACAACGCTCATGCACGAACAACTTCTGTGTATGCCGAAAATGAATGCACAAAATGCACTATATTAATTAAGCATTCCTGAAAGTTGAGAGAAGAAAAAGTACGATTTTCGAAATTGGAAGTAATGCATTGATGTCATATAACCTGAGATTGTACTAGTTCTAAATTATTTTTAATGAGCATTTTTTTTTATAATATCTCTAAAATTAAATAAATATTTGTCAAATTACACTGGACAACAACCATTTTGTTGCCCGTATGATTTTAGCTAATTCTTATGTACTTTCACGCTCTGAATTCGAAAAACCAATCAGAATTTGTCTATCACCCTCCAATTTTATGCAACATGAACTCTCACTAAAATCTTTGTCCACTCCTTTGTTGTATTTGATTCAATGTCGTAGCCAGGATATTGTTTTGTTGCCTTTGAGATTTTATCTGATAATAGTGTTATTATGGTCACTGAACCGAATATAATCTCGAAAAACCTTCATAACACACTGTTTTTCAGCAACACGACTCGTAATTGCTTTCAAGTACATAGAAAATGTCATTGACACATGTCGGATCTTGTGTCAAAAATACTTTCTGAAAAAATTAATTGCCGGCCAAGAAGATAATGTTTGGGTTTGAAATGCTCTTACAAATATAATTTTCATAAAGAAAAGGCTGTATGTCAAAAATTATAACAGGCGTTTTTCGATCGAGAGTCCTGCAACGCAAATACGATTCAATGCATGAGCCACTTTGTAAGGACAGATGTTTCTGTTTGGCAGCACGTGGAAGCTTTTGCTAAGATGGTGTTGTGATATTTTGTAATGAGGTTGACTCGTCGTTTAAGGCTCTAGAACTACAACATAACCCTCAAGAATGGTGTTTGTTTATAGACTCTTCAAAGATCAGCTTAAAAGCAGTTCTGTTATACAATGGTAACCATCATCCTTCAATTCCTGTAGAATGTAGCCGTTCGTATGAAAGAAACATACGAAATCTTGAAGCATATGTTGTCCAGTATTGAGTACAGCAAGCATTCTTGGAATATACGCGCCGACTTGAAAGTGATTGCCGTCTTAGTTGGATTGCAAGCAGGCTATACCAAGTTTTTTTGGCTTTCTGTGCCAGTGCGACAGTAGGGACAGAAAAAAAGCACTACATCAAGAAAGTGTGGCCCAATTCCTCATACCGGGTGTGAAGAATGAAAGAAACGAACCACTATCTGCCACAGACAAAATTCTCTTGCCTCCATTGCATATCAAATTAGGTTTGATGAAGAATTTTGTTAAAGAGATGGACTGTGGAGGAAGTGGATTTCAGTACTTGCGTCTGAAGTTTCCAAAAGTGAGTGAAACAAAAATTAAGGAAGGCATATTTGTTGGGCCTCAGTTTAGACAAGTAATGAAATCCGGTGTTTGAGAGTAAGCTGACTAAAAAGGAAGCCCCAGCATGGACATCGTTTAAGGAGTTAGAAAAAAAAATTCTTCGGAAATCACAAAGCAGAAAACTAAGGAAAATCGTCTATAACTTGCTTAAAGGTCTACAAAACCATGGGATTTAACATGTCGTTGAAAATCCATTTCTTGCACTCTCACTTAGAATTCTACCCTGAAAACCTTGGATCAGTAAGCGACGAGCATGGTGAACAGTTCCATCAGGCTATCTCGAATATGGGAGCTCGTTACCAAGGGAAGTGGAATCCCAAAATGTTAGCCGACTATTTTTGGACATTTAAAATGGATATTCCTCAAGCCAAGCACAGTCGACAGGTCAAGCACACAAGAAAATGAAGGTTTGTAAAATTTTAATATGCCTGTGTAAATATTGCAAGCTGAATATGATTTCCTAATGTATATAATAAGAGTTACTACGTTGCTCAAAAGCTATGGGTGATTGACAAAAACGATTAACAGATTCGAAATCAGGGCACAAAAATACATAGGTATAACCCTTTCTTTCACAAGCAACACGAAAAAAATTTTTTTTTGTTGTCCAGTGTTATTAATAAATACTTATTAAGTTATTTTTAATAAATATCATATTAACCCATATTTGTCAAAATTTCAATGCAATAAAAAATATTATAGAGAAATTGCAGCAGTTAGAAAGAAAGAAAGCATGTCTTAGATAGATGATTAATAAATTTGAAAAGGAATTATTGCATTTTCCCTCCTATTACATTTTCCAGTAAATTAAAAAACTTATCTTTTTTTAAAAATATGATATTGACAAATACTTATCCTCTTTTAAATTTCAAAACAGGAAATTTTATCTTCATAAGTTATTTGAGTTCTAAGCTCTTACGTTGTTTAAATTCAACTACAGATCCAAGATTCAACTTTTTATAACGTTCCTTTTAAGCGTTTAAAAAAAATTTGCGGTGAATTTATGTAAAAAATATTTTATTGCAATCCAGAAATCAGGAAAAAATAGTAAGTGAAACACCAGAAAAATTATGTAAATTTTGTTCTAATTAAAATAACCGTTTCTCAAGTTTCAACTTCATTAACTCATATAATAAACAGCAGGAAAGATAATATATTTGCCTTACTAAACTAAAATAAACTAAAATCATGAAAATATTCAGTTTATCTTAAGTATAATAAGAGACTGTTTATCGCACTGTCTGAGAAAAAGTCACAATTTTTTCACCCTTTTATACTAATTAATGATATTTTTCTACTAATTCACGACGAAAAACGTGTTACGAGAGTCTCCTACATTTTACCATGTAAATATAAGAGGATTTGAAAAGAAAGAGCTATATAAAAGTCATTGTGATACTAAAAGTTTTTTACTCTGTCTTTTCCAGTTTTTAAATTTACAAAACTTACCTTGTAAGCAAACAAAGCTAGTGGAAGTAACACAAAAGGACACTGGCAAAAACACAAAAATTTTCCATTTCATTTTGGTAGAAGTAAAATTGTGCTACAAATTAAGCATGGGAAAGAAAGAAAATGACAAAGGAAACTGCGCAAAGTGATTATATGCTACAAGATGACACGAAAGAAAGACTTACATGAAGCAGTTTCGAGAAATTGAAGGTTGCGATTTTCGTTAAGTGAATTACTTCAAATCAGATTTTATTATTTATGGCATGAAATATGCTCATTACAGAACGAATTAAATAGAATTGGGCTCATAGAATTAGAACATTTCGACCATCCTCGAATTGTCATTGCTTGTCTGTAATCTATTCTAAAAGAATAATTGAGTCATGAATTACTTCTAGATTAAGGGAATAAATAAGTTATCACGAATAAATAAGTTATCTTCAAGTTCCAAAATACGAGGGTCGTCAAAGTAAAGAACGAATGAATATATCTCAACCAAAACAAAAGACATCAAAATATAACTTATTTGCAATAATGCTAAACCGAACATTATTTTTCTACATAACCACCACTGTTATTGAGGCATTTTTCATAGACACACTAGTGTTCCAATGTCGACACTAGTTTTACAATTTGACTTTCACATCACAGCATGCTGCGTATCTAAAATCACGACATGATTTTTCACGTAATTTTATTACATACTGTTAATTGTATCTGCCATGCTGCATATAACTTGTAATGTTGTTATTCCTTCAACTGTGTTGTTCTGCTATTGTGAACTTTTACTCAATTAAATCTGTGTTGTACGCATTATCTCTTGTATACTTTTGTTGTTCTGCTTTTGTGAACTTTTTCTCAATTAAATCTGTGTTGTACGCATTATCTCTTGTATACTTTTGTTGTTCTGCTTTTGTGAACTTTCGTTCATTTCAATCTGTGTTACACGCATTATTTCTTGTATCATTTCCTTTTACTTTATTGCCTAGCAAAGAAACCCCTGTAGTTATTGTTATTTGAGATTGCAAAGCATTGATGCATTGTCTTTGAGTATGTTAATATATATATTTTCAGCAAGTTTATCGTTGGTAAAAAATAGGTTGCTACTTGCGAAGCCAGGGAGAATAAAACATTTTTTTCTGAAACAAAGAGTTTACTCGAAAGAAGCAGGATTATCAATCAAAAAGGAAATAAACTCGAATAAGAAGGTATAAGACATTGGATTCTGGTTTTTTTCCAATGCTTTCTTCGATGCGCTTAATGAAATAATATTCGTAGATATCAGTAAAGTTTGATGATGTGAATTCACATTTTTGAAAAGTATTTGGATTTACTTTATTTTTTGGATTCATTTGAATTTTTTATACATTTTCATTTATTACCGTGCATGTAACTAACTGAGGTATGGGTGTGTTTTTAAGGTTTCATGAAATTTTCGTTTTTCTTACTTTGAAGCTAAATGTTGAAATTCGTTGCGCTGAAATATTACTAAAAAAGTTTCTAAGCTAAGATGTTTTGTTTATGATAATATTCCTTATTTCGAATGCCTGCACTAACATTTTTAAAAATCATTGCAAATATAATATCGTATTGAAATAAAATGTTTCGTTGCTTTTCAAAATGTTCACTTTTAGCCTTAATTCATTTTTTATTCGAGTAAACAAATTTAAAAGCAGGTATTTCACTCTCATATTTGTATAAAATTTATATGAGTTTTTTAGGATTTAATTGGCTCTTCTTGGTTACTAAATGGTGACGGCGAATTCTATTTTTGATACATAGGAGCAAGAAAATTTTTTTCTGATACATAGCATCAAGCTACTAGATGCTAAATAACTCGAATAACAACAATTAGTTACCGAATTGGGTTTTTCTTGCTTCATATAAATGAAGGGGCCTATTCTTGCAAAACTTATTTTCCAAACCTAATTTCCAAAAGGTAATAAAAGTGAGAAGAATGTGAGAAAGGAATGTTGGAAAGTCTTTCAGAATCTTCGTTTTGGGACTTTCATTTATTCATGTGTTTTTCTTGGAAATGTTATCAAAACTATCATCAGAATGAAAAAAACAGTGAGTTCTGAAATAAAAATTCATGCTATTAGGATTTATCAGAATGTAAACGCTTTTCAGATTAAATGTTGACGCAGTTACTTTGAAATCGTTAAATCTTTCATCAGATGTTATTCCCAGTACCTGAAATGAAAGATACAGAAAAAACAAGTGACATATAATTCCAGGTTTTAAAAGGTAGGCGCAAAATTTTAATTGGTCGATTGCTGAATTTTTCTAAGCTTTAAGCCTTCCTGCTAACGGTTTGTGAAACTAAATTTTCATATAATATGAATTTAAAAGTTAGTTTTTTTTATGAGAGCGCATGAACCTGAAATTTTGATGTAATTCCGTTTACGCGCCAAATTCATTAATTAAGGTGTATCACTAAGATTTGGGATATTATTTCGAAGAATTGGTGAACTGTCGCTTGAATCTAACGTTTTTTCGCTGGGGTTTGGCTAAAAGAATATTCCCTGGGTTCCATTTAAAGCATAAACATTACTCATACAAGATTATTTATTCGTGAACATGATATTAAACTTCTCTTCTTAATTGGAAACATAAATTAAAAGATTTTCAACAATGAATACCATCAAAAATTAAGGTTTTTGAACAATCATACAGTTCAAACATTGTATTGTTTAGAAACATTGTTGAATTGCTTTAGTGTTCAAGAAAGGACAGAAATAAAGAATGAGCTCGGAAGAGATTGTTGTAGGCAAAAAATTAAAGAGTGAATGAATGGCATAAAGATTATTTCAGGAAGTGCTAAATATGATGAAAGATTATTTTAAAGATTATTAGTAATTCCTTGCATTATTCGCTTGGTTCTTTTCTTTTCTGCTTTCGAATAACAGCTAACATCGTATCCCCATGGAAATTCCAAATATTGTGGCCTGTATTGCCATCATTCCGTGGGCCTGGATCATGATGAAACTTGCAGTATTTGGAGATCTCATCAACTTGATGCCAATGGCTATATTTGGATATCTCATATATTTGTTGGATCGTGCTATCCGTAATCAAAATCTGGCTGAAATAATGGCCAAGCAAGATCAACAGCTGAAAAAAAGAGATTCCTTCTCTCAGACCGAGATATGCCAACTCGCCGAAAAATCTACCCAAACTAAGCGGGAAAAAGTTGATGCAATCACTCAAGTAGAGACAAGCCAGTTTCGGGAAACATCCACTCAAACAATTCAAATGAAAATCGATGCCTCTACCCACATGGATTGTAAAGAGTATAGTGTAAAATCCACACAAACTAATTGCACGATTTTGGAAGAGAAAGAAGTCCAAACATACCGGGAGAAACCGAAAAAACTGAAACTCAAGCTTCGCCCGACACGATTTTGGAGAAAACGAGTTCAAATGAAACCCAAATCGTCAAAAGCACCTGTACCATCTAAGGAACGATACCCAGAACCCACAATTCCAACGACGGATGAGTTCATGAATTATCACAAAGAAAAACACGCCTACCTTAGAAGAAAAATTAAATTCTCTCCAAAGCTTAATGAAATACCTGAAGCTGATGAAGATATTTATGAACCTGAAATGTGCAATTTACCAATTGATGATGAATTGGGACCAGAGCCATCAATATTTGGCGAAAATACCGTGGGAAGGAATGGCTGCAAAATGATCCTGCAATCTCTAGATACCAATACCGATGATGTGAAAAGGCTCGAAGCGAGGAAAAAGCAGAGCGAGCTTACATTTTGGAAGAAGAAATTTAAGAAACTGAAGAAAACGTTTAAAAAATAATAAGGAAAATCATTTACAAAAAGATGTTTGGCAGTTGGTGTTTACCAGGTAAATTAAGAAGGTTCGTAATTGTAAGATTTTTATAGCACTAATTTTCAAAGTAGGCTGTAGGCAATGAAAGAAAGAAACGGAAAAAGAAACAAATCATGAAAGAAGGATGCATTGGAAAATTCCCCTGTAATAGTAAGACATTTTTAATCTCTGAAATGAAAAATTTTCTGAGAGAAAAATTTCTGATATTAGCAAGCATTTTATATCACCGAGAATTATAATATTCTAACTATAAAAGGGTCATTAAAAAAGTCTTTTCACTTACGAAATACTTGAAGCTTGTCCTTTCGAGGAATTAAAGATAAATATCATTGTCTGTGAACCATCCAACCGGTCCTAAAGCTAGGTAAAGATATAAGAATATCTGAGTTACAGGAAGAGACAATGATTAGCATATAATTTAGCACAGTTAGCATTTCTATTCATCTCATTGACAGCTGATTCTATGATCTGTTGTTCTGTGAGGAATTGCCTACCTTTGACTCTCTACATCGTCCGAACATTTTTAAATAGTCCAAAGCAAAATACTTACCAAAATATATGATGTAAAAAATTTCTAAGCTACCGTGTTGGAAGACAAAAATATAGTATGAGCAATTTCTGAATTTGTTTTTAAAGGCTTCCAAATATAGTATCGTATTTCGCCATCATTTGTGAAAGACAGCACAGAAAAACATATTTAAATATCAAATAATATTTTGAGACCTCTTTAGGCAGTTGAACTTATCATGAAATTTCCTAGAAAAAACAACCAGTTACTGAATTAATTGACTTGAAAACAAAATTTTATATGTGAAAATATAACCTTCAGCTGCATTTTAGTGTTTATGCAATAAGAAAATGTGATTTTCAATCTTTTTTAATAATATCAACATGAATTTAAAATCTTTTTTAAGAGGAACTGTTTTCCTAATTGGCTTCGCTGGAAATATAAAAGTGAAATGTTTAATAACCTAACTCACTTGAAAGATTGTCTGGAAATGCCTTTTCAAAAGCTTTTAACTGGATTTCCATGTATTCAAGCTCATCAGAAAGAAAGAGATACTTTAGAAAGAAAAATACACATCATGAATTCAAAAAACAACAAGTTCGAAAAGAGTCTCGATTCCAATTTAGAAAAAATAAATATATATTCAATCTAGGCTAGCTGGAAAAATTTAACAATGAAAATGGCTGATAAGAGAAAGGATTTAAAGACAATGGAACATCTGAAATTCTCTTTCTTAAATTCCTCCTGCCTCCTTTAAAGATTTCACAGAAGAAGAAAAAAAGAGTATACATAAGCAAGCCCCCAAAATAATCATGTATCACGCAGAAATAGCGGGAATTCTACCAATCGTCAAGGGTACATCTGGAAAAGACTTTTATGAGAATTAATCTTCTATATGACTTTTCAGGCATTGATGGACACGCGAATCTTTCGAAAAGAAGTGAAACTTCAGGATATCAATAGATACAAATAAACTCTCTTCTTTATAGCTTAGTCATGATGTTTAGCTTCTATATATTCCAGGAAATATTGCTAGCACCCGAACAAAGCTGCCTTCCGGAAATGTTCTTGACAAGCATTTGACAGTTCAAGCCTTTTGAAACTCAAGAGTATAACTGAGAATAATTCATTCAAAATATCACGATGACTATGCCGATTTTGGTGGTGAGGGACAAAAATAGAATTTTTCTAAAAGAATCAAATCTTCTATATGACTTTTCAGACATTGATGGAAACGTGAATCTTTCGAAAAGAAGTGAAACTGCAGGATATCAATAGATACAAATAAACTCTCTTCTTTATAGCTTAGTTATGATGTTTAGCTTCTATATATTCCAGGAAATATTGCTAGCAACCGAACAAAGCTGAATTCCGGAAATGTTCTTGACAAGAAGTTGACACCTCAAGCATTTTGAAACTCAAGAGTACAACTGAGAATAATTCATTCAAAATATCACGATGACTATTTCGATTTTGGTGGTGAGGGACAAAAATAGAATTTTTCTAAAAGAATGGAAATTGCAAGCTTTAAATACATAAAGAATACCCATCTTCATTATACTTTAGTCATGATGTTCAGCCCCTATATATGCCAGGAAATATAGACAGAATCCTAACGAACATCAAAATCGCAGTCAAGCGTTTGAAGTCTATATAGTCTCCTAGAAGGTCTTTTTAAAATCATGACAAAGATGAAAAAGAAGAAATCCTCCCACAATTAATCCTTGAAAAGACATTATAGTAATTTGTCTTCACTTCGCTAGAAACAGTACTTTCATTTAGTGCTTTCTGCCCTACTTTTTTATTCCTTTTGAGACAAATTTAAAAATTTTTGAGTGCTGTTTGTTGTTTGCGTTATTTATTCAATAAAGTTTTTTGTTATTCCTTTGGCCTGTTTTATTATGTGTTTCCGACTGAATGTCTCTGAAATGAATTAAAACAATTATGTCTTATGTAGACATGGAAGCTTAACAAATTTATTAAAATATTGCTGCATCATAGATTTTATTTCTTTGTTCTCTGATTTTAAAATTAAATCGCATTCAATTAAATAAATGAGTTTCTAAACTGTTTTTTTAATGGTCTATAAATATGTTATTTTTAAAAGTTCGTTTACAACAACAGGTATAGTCTCTTACAAAGATAATTACCAATCTATATTATGTATGACAACGATTGTAGAATGCCAAATATTCTTATAAATATTTTCTGTTTGAAAATAAAACTTTTCTTTAGATAGAGCAAGTTAAAACGGATTTTTAAAGGTTACGGCTTTAGTTTCTGGAATATATACCTATGTTTTTTTTGTTATAGTATTACGCCTACGATTTTTCTTTAGATAGAATCAGTCAAGTTAGGCAAGGCTGAATTATTTGAATCAAGGTAGTAGTCAGGCTGAATTATTTGAAGAAATTTTAATAGACCTATGTATGCGGTGTTACTGTCTGTCTAATTCCAATTCTGCATATTTTAAATTATTTAGAGATACTGCAAAACATCTCCGATGCTAAACTTTATAATAGATCTTTCTGAACGATTCCTGGGCATTACACTTTCATTTTACACCTAAAGAAAATGTAATTAAGGTTTAATTTGGTATTTTATGCTGAAGAAATTTTATTGAAATTCTATTATGGTAAGAATATATTCTCATTTTACAGGAGTTTATTGAATGCCATTGAAATTTTTTAAGTGAAGCAGATGGCGCTAGCGTCTGTATTGGGACACTCACTGTCAAACAAATTAAGCAACTCCACAGTATCCAAAGAATCTTTATAATTAAAATAAGACAATGCTACAGAACTTCACCAACAAGCGCTTTAAACGTTTTGACTGAGATGATTCCTCCCCTACTCATAACAAACAGCCCAGGCCTTACACGATAAATTTCATGTTTGGCATATACGGAAGAGTAAATATGACGTAATAAAAGATAGCAATAATCTTTATTACTTCAGGTCGGTATTGAATATCTCAGCTATAGAAAAATTTATAACACTGAATGAAAATATAGAAATTTCTGATTATGAGGTGTGCACGGACGGATCTAAGGTTGAGGGCAACACAGGGTTCGCATTGTGCATTTTTAGACATCATAAACTTTTCAAAACATATTGCTGTCAGCTAAATTTGTATAACTGTGTTTTCACTGGCAGCCTCTAGTCAATAGAGTCGTTAAAACGTTTTAACATCAGATACAGTTCCGTGTTCAGCATTAAAAAGTCCGTTAATAAAGCGAGAGGGAAAGTTTGTTTATCCTGGGTCAAGGCCGATGCTGGCGACCCAGGCAGTGAACTTGCTGATCAATTTGCAGAAACTGCTACGTTTACTGGGAAAAAAATTAATGTCCCTGCACACTACTCTTTCCTAAAATACAGAATTAAAGAATTTATATTAAGCATATGGCAAAACTATTGGATGGTATCTGAAACAGGAACACGAGTAAAGGGTTTCATTGGGTCTGTTGACCTTAACTTAATTATCACAAACAAATATGTGATTTATTTTTTAGCTGGTCAAGGCCCATTTGTTTCATATTTATATTGTTTGAATTTAGCCAGCACACCGAATAGCAAATGTAGTTTACAAGGTGATGTAGACCACTATGTTTTTGACTGTACTTTCACTAAAAAATTTCATTTAATAGACCTTCTAACACAAACAAAACTGTATGATTTAAAATTTTAGTTAATGATAAATTTAGACTTGTGAAACTGAAAGAGATCTTTAGGATTTCTAGTTGCGTATGTAGTGAGCTTTCTGACTGATGCAACATCGTCAAAAAATATATCAATGCTTCTTTAACATTTATGCGTTTTTTTTTTTTTCATTTCTTCTTGGAGTATAAGATTTTTAATGTGTTCAATTAAATTGTCACACATACTGTAATTTGCTTAGTATCCTAAGTTTTTGTTTAAATTTTTATTTGTCTTTTATTTCCTGTTTCACAATTTGATGTTGTTTCATGAATTTTTTTGTCACTTCCTTGTCTTCTGTTTTAGTTGTTCAGAACTTTTGCCTTTGTTGTTACTCTTTTGTTTGGAGTGCAATTCAGTTTTGTTATGATGTTTTGAAATTAGATGCAATGTTTTTTTCTTTCGGCTTTGTTTTTATTTTGTACCGGGTCAGTGCCTTATAGCCTCTGGCAGAGTGGTTTTTTCGCACAGGCGTTAGAGGCGTTCGCCTCGTGCCTCTACACATTGGAGGCCTCAAAATCCATTTTACGTACATCACAGTACTAAGACGATGTTGAACTTACAATATTGGAGGAGGGGTTAGGGGCCACAAAAGAATTTTACCTAGGCAATCTATTGTCAAAATCCGCTACTGTTCTCTGGGTAGACTGCGCCGGCGTAGGCAAATAGATAAATAAATAGATGTGATCGTTTGCAAAAAGAACTTTAATCCGGACGGAAGGATGTGGTTGCCGTTCATTCCGAAGCATCTGCGGAAGGACATGCTGAAATATTTTCATGACGCACCTACGGCCGGGCACTTAGGATTTTCTAGAACAGACGACATAGTGAGAAAACGATTTTATTGGCCAGGTCTCTGCCACACTGTCCGTTATGCACTTCCGAGAATGCCAACGAAAGAAAGTTATTCCCCTACCGCCGGCAGATCATTTAGTACCTGTTTCTCCTGCCTTGGCGTCATTTCATCGGATTATCACAAAAGCTTTTTGCAGAAACAATAAAATTCGTGAATTAATCCTTTATTATATCATCCTATCGTTTAAGAAAGATCCAATAAAAATACTTGCTGCTTTTCATTTACTTCTTCTTTAGATTCATTTATAGGAATGTTTTATTCCTATTTCCCAAATTTTTCATCTTCTATCAATATACCACGCATAATCATATATTCGAGAAGTTGTATTGAGTTGTATAAATGCTGTATACGTTGAATATCTATGGAGACTCATAAATTAAGTATACAATTTAAATTTTATTTCGACCTTTAATTTTGAGGATTGAAATTTAAATAATATCAATTTTTGGAACACCCTCATCATTTAGCTTCTCTCAGAGAGAAACTGAAATTCAGCTCGCTACAATGACGATATGTTTCTGAATTCTAACGGTATTCAATGGGGATTTGTAAATTATAAGCTTCCCTCTTATATATTATAACTTGCCCTATATATCTGACTCACAGTAAAAATTCGTGAATCAATCCTAAATTATATCATCCTATAATTTAAGATAGATTCAATTCAAACAGGTTTATACTGCTCTTTTTGTCATGAATTTCGGAAAACCTTGCTGCTGTGCAACCTTATTCGTTATTAGGAGTGTTTTATCAAATTTCCCAAAATTTTCATCTTCTATCAATATTCCACGTATAACAGATATCGGACGCTGTTGCTGATTTTGGTGTTTTAATATGAAATTTATCAAACATGTCGCCCCTTAAAGGAGCGTTGTCGCAACTCAAAAAGTGCGTTTTTGATCAAAAATGCGTGTACCATCCTATCTGATATCAACCAATTTAAGAAAAATTCAACATAAACGAGGTATTTGCCTCTCTTTCGATCGTGAATTTCTGCATACTCGCTTATTTCCTTTACTTCATCTTCAGATTCGCCAGTAGCAGTGCCCTACCCTATTCTTCGAAATTTTCAGATTCTCTCAAATATTCTAAGCATTTTGGATACTGATGATGATTTTGATGATTTTATATTAATTACTGAGCTCTAAAATACTTAAGAAAACCAAACAAGCTTGCCGAAAATATGACAATTTAATTCGTTTTTATCTTCCAATTCAAGTAATTCCCGTCATCGTTTTAAAGTATCTATGCAACTATTGCAAGTGTGAAGAATCTTTTTGCACTGAAGTGCCTGATTAAAGTTCGACAATTGGGCAAAAGACCGCACGAGCAGAATCTTATAGGTTATTGTTCTATAATTATTATTATATTACAGACAATTATATACAGTGGAATCTCGGGAATCCGAACAAAAATTATTAAAAATGAAGAAAACGATAGTTAGAAATTAGAAACAAAGCTAATGTTTATTCCTAACTTAAAAGAAACATTTGAATTAGTATTTAAGAATGAATACAGCCCCTTAATTAGTAGAAACAAGATCGGTTACCTTCTTTTGACGTAAGGAACTAAACGTGCTTAACGATGCAAATCGCAGCTAGTTCTTTCCGCATTCTTTTCATAGAGTAAGTCAATACTCTTCTGCATTTGGTATTTCAGGAATTTTGTACCGAATTTTCCAGATTATTAGCATTTTCCGGAATCCGAATAGAGGCCAGCCCCAATTAGTTCGGATTCGTGAGATTCTACTATATTTCAGCATATTTGCGGATCCTACTACGGTTTGGACTGAGGTCGCTTTTCATTGGCTCACAGAGTCACGTGACTTCGCTTGCTTCTGAATGATGTCATAGGAGCGCGCTTAGTTTGGATTTCGATTTTTGTCTTAGCTATTGTATCATGGAAAAACCAAAATTATCTTTTAATTATGATTATTTGGATATTTCTAAAGGGAATGATGAATTCAAGATAATTTTGGTTTCTCCATGATACATCAGCTAAGACAAAAATAGAAATCCAAACTAAGCGCGCTCCTATGACATCATTCAGAAGCAAGCGAAGTCACGTGACGCTGAGTGCCAATAAGAAGCAATCCAAACCATAGTAGGATCCGTAAATATTCTGTATTTCAATGCAAGTTGTAAATAACTGGTAAGTACACATAAGAAACCCAAGAAGCCCGCAGATTCCCCGTCCCTGAACTATTGCATACCATAACAGTATAAACTTTGTTATGTTCGTCCCACCTCTGGTCTAGGTCTAGTGGATTAAAGAATGACTGAGGAACATGAGTCGGATATAGCAGTTTATAGGGAGTATTTAAGGGACATCCAGTTAATTTGGATAAGGGCTCATCGGGATTCGAAGGAAAGGAACGTGCCGATCAGTTGGCAAAGATGGCCTAGACAAAGGATCATGTGGATTTTTCTTTTTGTCCTTCTAAAATTCAAATTAAATGCCACTCGGAGGGAAATTCTGGAGGCATGGTAACAACGTTGGTCAGATAGTTCTAACGCTAGATGGACCTACTCATTTCTAAGCAAAGTTGACTATAAGCGAATGTATGGTGATTTCTTTTTAAATCAAGTTTTTACGGGATATGGTGTTTTTCCTGTTTGGAAGGATCCCCAATGGCCGTGTAGAAGAGCCGACAGTTCTATTTTTTATGTGGTCTTTGAGTGTCAGAAGTTGGATCATTTGAGGCAGTCTTGGCTCAGAAATTGGCAAAGAAAAGAACTCAAGAGCTTACTGAAAATTGAATTTTTTAGGCGGGCCTTTTCCGACATTGTTAAAGAATTTTTTAACGTAGCTTTTCTACTTTGAATCTTCTTTTTATTGTTTCTTTTCATCCTTTTGTAAATGGAAAACTGAATTGTTGAAAGTTGAATTGTTTGGATGGGGTTGCTTTGTGCGACCCGTCGTTCTGATGTTGTCGGGAATAACTATGACTAGCAGTTTATAGGCTCTACCCTCTGTCTTTGCTCTAAACCAACAGTATTTTAAAACTAGTTGACCGATGTGCGCTTAATCAACGAATTGCAAATCATAAGCTTGGCTAGATATACCGGACTAAGTGGGATTAGAAACATCACCATATTATACATATAACTTAGGAAATAAAGTCAGCCATGAAGATTAAGATTCATAATAAGGTAAATTTTGATAAACTTCCCTTTTATCTTTAGTCCTTGACTCATAGATTTGACTAGGCATACCAGATTAAAATTGAGATTAGAACCACCACCATGTTATGCTTATCACATAAGAAATAACGTTTTATGGTTTCTGTTATACTTACTGTTATATCTCAGTTGAACAAATATTCCTTTACTAATGGAATTTCGTATGAATATTTCTTACTTTACTTGAACTAATGTTTTTTCGCTTATAGATTCTTCTTCAAATAACAGTAGCTGTTGAAAGTTAAAATCAAAGATATTGATTTCTTGATTGAGTGTGTACTTTCATTAGTTTTTCTGATGAGTTACATAATTATGTTTCAGAACTAACTATTTGGGAATATGCTACTCAAGCAACCGTATGATGCTTTTTAAGTTTTGCCAAAGGCACAATCAGTCAGTTTTTCTAAAATTCGGTATAATGCTCACACGGAGTCACCCCTGTCACCAAGGTTTTTTAATGACCGGCGCCACGACAGGAGTCGGGAACTAAGGTCGGAGTAGTAGCCAATCACAGGCCAAGGCCCAACCCCTCCCGAAGGAGGTACGTCCCGTTATCGGAATGGAGGTAACTCAACCCCACACCATTACTATGCCCACCAGGGAAGCAATAACCCTCTTTCTTATCCGGCGGCTTATCATCCGTGAACACGCGGTGCTTTCCTGTGGAAGTAAAATTCGTTATAAGTAAATTTAAATAAAATGCATTCGTAATAAAAATTGTGAAAACATCAAAATAGGACTGGACAAAAAAAAAAGAAAGGATTTCGCAATATGCTAGTAAATTAACATTCACAAAATCAATCAGAGGTGTATTTCTACAATGTTTACCATGCAATTAATAATTCGTGACTTTAATCAAATAAATGTGGTTTATTTTGTTGTTTTATACATTCTATATATATTTTGTAAAGTATAAGGTATAAATAATACATTATAGAAGCATAAAAAAGATGACAAACCAACAAAATATTATTCTCGTAATTGTTTGGTAAAAAGAATATAACATAAATAAAGGCTTCAGGTATTCATTTTTATAAGCGTAAATAAGATTATACCAGAGTATTTTTTTAAAGATGCAACCAAATCTTACTTTACAAGAAAGTTTAGTCTTCAAATATATGCTCACATTGCATTTTCTGGAACATGAAAGATGACTTGAGGAATTTTCAAGAGCGGACAGATGTTATATAAGAGTGAAACAGATATCATAACAGGATGAATTCAATTTTAAAAAATCAGAGTATTGTTTTGAATCAGGGTTCCATTCATAGCCATGTTTTCAAAATTAGTAAGGTTTCTGTCATCAGCCCAACTTGGAAACTTGTTCAGATCAAACAATGCGATTCCGAGAGTGTGAAGAGTAAATAGCTGAACACAGCAGCACATTATGTTCATGGCAATACCCGGCTTCAGCTGTAAAAGAAAAATGCATAATTAAAGTTTAAAGGAAAAATACTTTTCTTATTTCTAATTAATAAAATACAGGGTAATTGCAAAATATTCATCGGATTTAATCTCATTATGTTCCAAAATAGAAATTTGCAAGAAAAAAGAAAATTTGCTCTAAATTTTTGAAAAAAAAAACTGAAGAAATTTTTCGAATAGTTACAAATTTTCCTACTTTTTTTTCTTTTGTTACGCAAGGCACATTTAGTTCAATTCTCATTATAGATTTTGGAACAAGTCACTATCGCGAGGCTTCGAACAACAAACGCAGCAAATGTATGCGGCGAAGTTTCAAATGTAATCGGCAACGTAAAATCTTCCAACACTGAGATGAAGAGTTCCCAATAATAATGGGAAATGCTGATTTCTCTGCTTTTACGTCAAACAGTCTCTAATTCCATTGAGATTCATTTGGTGTTGCAAGACTTTTTTTCTTTTACAAAAGCAGCTTGCGTCCTTATTTTGAAGAAACCAAAACAGAATACTGTGATGGCCCGGAATTATTTGTTTCAGATTTTCGTCCGGGTGCTCGCTGCACTGAAAGACGCGATGATAATTTCGCAAATTATAAAACATAAAAGACCTTCTGCGCATTAGTCTTCGTCATTTTGAAATATATGACATGAAAAATAACTTCTTTCCATAATGTTTTGTTCTCCATCTGCTGGCTCACGTGGAAAAAGGAAAGTATAGAAATAAAAATTTAACATCTGCTTCTTCTTCTCCCAATAAACACAGATGAGTATTTTATGTTTTTAAAATTATGTCATTTCGAAATCCGTTGATTATTTTGTAATTTTCCTTTATGTATGTTATATCAAGAGACAGAATGACTTTTCCATACACTTTTGTTTTCTCAATAACGTTTACAAACTAACAGTCATTTTATAATTACAAATTACCTAGAGACAAATTACTTAGAAGTACACAGATTATCCAGGTAAACATTTTATTGAAATCTAAATCCTCACATGTATAATATATTTTTATTCACTTAGAAATGTATTGTGCATATGACGTGCGTGTCGATCATAGCTATGCTACGGCCAAAAGCTCTATTTTTCAGGAAAGTATACATTAAAATAGAAATTTCATTTTGTAAGTAAATTATACATAGAATGTTTCTGACTTATTAGAAAAATTGCTTCCTTGTTGAAAATTGGACTTAAAATAGTTCTGCATCCAGTGAATATATGTATGATAAACAGGCCTGCCGAGGGTGTGGCGAGAGGGCGCCGTCACCGTTAAACAAAACAAAGTTTAAGAATTAGATCGATACGATCTGCTGTGTAAATAAAAAAAAGAATTCAAGAATATGCCTTTTGTGACTGATTAAAAATTAAATGTAAATTAAAAATCTTAGAATATACAGGCTTCTAACTTAAATAAGGGCCATCCCCTTTAAATTCAGAAAGGCGGCAGCATATTCATAAAAGTGGTGTCTAGGTACAGTAAAACTGATATGCGCTACGCGATGAGACCACTTACAGCGGCACCTGGTGGAAAACTCCGGAGTTAGAGTTCCTATCTGAAAAACAGTACAAGATAGAGGGAAAAAGGCAATTACAAAGTCGTAGAATATTATTGATTTAGTACAAAAAAACTTAGGATACATTGATGCGAAGAACAGAACACTTAAAATGCACAGTTGTTTGTTCGCAGTTTCTGAAATTGTACGTCACAAAACAGGGACAAAAGGAGAAAATGTTATTTCTCGGACAAAAATTACCCCAATATACTTTTTCGTCTGGGAATAGTTCAAACAGCAGGTTTATGCGACCTTTCCGACAATGCAGTCCCTTCGATGACGTATTACTGTTGCTTGTGTCAGAGTGCGAACTGATATACTAAACGTGAAGTTCCAAAATAGCCCAAATCTGTATTGTAACTGATAGAGAACAGCCTGAAAACCAAAAATAAAGGTATCTTGTGATATCAAGTTGTTTTCTGTCTTTTTAACACGTTTCGTCACCTAACACTGTTGAAATCACCAACAAATAAAAGTGCTTTTCAAGTGTTCTGTTCTTCATATTAATGCCCTCAAAGTGTCTTTTTTGTACTAAATCGATAATGCTCTACAACTTTGTTCTTGACTTTTCCCCTCTATCTTGTCCCATTTTTGAGATAGGATTGCTAACTTCAGAATTTTACGCCATGTGGCGTTGTAAGCGGTCTCACAGCGTAGCACATAACCGCTTTAATATACCTAAACACCACTTCCGTGACTATAGCTGCCGTCGTTCTGAAGTTGAGGTCGGGTGTAAGGGATTTAAGTGGGCGCATTTTAGCATTTGTTATTTATTTACTAGAGTGATACATTTGATTTGTTGTGTACAGCAGTTCTCATTAATGCAGCTCATTAAAGAATAATTTTTATTAAACCGTCTTATGACTTTTCCTAAATTCTATGTATTGAAAAATGATATGAAGGAAGTTGCTTGAAGGGGGAATCATACAGAAATGAAAAATTAACAAAAATGTGTGGCGTAGTGGGGTGGGGGCGCAGAATTGGCGGTTCTGCTAAGTTTGCAGGATCATCTCGGTACAGCCCTGATGGTAAAATTCAAAATTTAAATGTGTAAACTTAGTAACTCGCTGATCTAAGCCACCCGATATTTTCAAAAATGCTCCCTGAATAGTATCGATACTTTTTCGTTCATTTTATCAAAGAATTCTCCATGATTTTTAATTTTTAATATCTGGCATGGCATATCCCGGAATATATTCCTTTCTTTTTGTACTCAGTTTAGCAGGAACGATAAGTATCAGGGAAGTAAATTTTAACTTGATTACTGAGCCCCATTATTTAACGATGCTGTCTCAAAAAATATCCGTTCTTTTTTTAAATAAAAAAAATTAAATTGCATTTCCGAAAATCGTACCGAATGTGGAGACAAAAACTCATAAAATGTAAAAATTGCCATAATATTCGCTTGAAATTTGGAAATTTCTGAAAATTGCAGTGTTCTCAAAGCCACCACGAATCCTTTTTGTGTATTTACATTTAATTAAATATAAACACATAGCCAAAATTAGAACACGTCTTGTACTTTACACAGGAAAAGGAAGACGACCAGTTCATAAAAATCATAAAATATTATCATGATGCACCCAAATCTTTTAGATGTATTTGTCATTGGGCCATCTCGACGGCTACGGTTTCATGATCATACGAAGATCACAATGTTGTAATAATTCTATTTTTTTACTAGTTAAAAATAGCTTCAAGAAAGAAAAGTCTTTCTCGGATTTAATGAGAGTATCACAAATTCTGTCAAATGAGCTTCTTTGAATTGAAACCGTGAAGAATCGAAATGCCGATTTTGCTTACGAATCCCAACTTTTTCAGATGATCGTGAGCGCTTTAACTCCTCAACCAGTCAATTTATTTTTTACCAGGAGCGTTCACAAAACGGGTATGCTTTTTGCTGCAGAAATTAACGCTTCTGATATTCAGCGTTTAAAAATAAACGTTTAACGATAAACCGGATGGAAAACATTTCAGTGACACGGACAAACTACTCCATTTGTTGAAAGGTTTTTAGTGTTGTTTCGCGAATTAAAAATTCAGGGCAAACCGGAAGAAAAAAGGAGAAAATATCGATGTCCGTACGCGGTAAGGGCAAACCGGTTAATGATAGAGATTCAATATTTCTGTAATCGATCGTGTCATTTCAACGTGAGTTTGACTCTTTTACTGCCTTTATCTATCTTCATCAGTCTCTTTGGGATTTTTGACCAAGAAGTGCTGTTAATTTTCCAATTATCTGCACGGACTTTCGTGAATCATCGTTTGTTCGTTAGAGCAAATGCCGAGATAAATTTTACGAAAATTTCCATGCTCCTCATTCGAATTCTTCTCTTAAAAGAAATTTTTAAAAATTAAAATACGACTAAGGAGAAGGAGTATGATTTTCCATCTTTTCACAACACGTTGTCAAACTCTTAACCAAGTTGCTGAATAAAACTGCAATTCTTAGCTGTAAAATGAAATATGACTAGCTTTTTCCGAACGAGTTAAAAGAACTAGAGCCTTCAGTTACAAAATTGTGTCATTCCTTTTCAAACAACTCAATACACTTTGCACATCAAAGTACTTTCTCTTTATGTACTCCTTTACAAAGTATAAAAAAAGGCTCTTTTGCAACAGTCAAAAATTTCGACCTCAAGTTTACAATGAGTCTCTTGGGAATCATTTTGGAATTGATTCATTTTGAAATTCAGTCAGTATGTGAATACGATAATTCATAAGCAGAATGAGCTAGATAGTTGAATGTGAAATGTGACCATGACATCTAAATTTAAAACTTTGGGTCAAACTTTGGACGAAATTCATCAAAGAGAAATGTGTTTATCTGTCCGTATCTGTTCATATAAACACGATAACTCAAAATACCTACGAATTAGATGTCATCAATTCGGTATATGGTTTCATCCTTGAATTGTAGATCACTGTCAAATCTTGTATCAAATGATTCAATTCGGTATATGGTTTCATCTTTGAATTGCAGATCACTGTCAAATCTTGTATCAAATTCGTCAACGGGAAGATTGTCTTTCTGTTTGCCTGTCCGTACATATGCATACACCGTAACTCAAAATACACCAATACGCGAAGTATAAATTAAATTTATTAATTTATACTATCTAGTCTGGAAATCAGCTCTGTGTGAAAATTTAGACGCAGTCGGTCAACGGGAATAGGTCTAAAACACAAACCTGATGTTTTCACTTTAAGACGAAACTTAACAGAATACACACTATATTCCGTAAGTATACGAGAAAGTCTTTGGGAAGGATATTCTAACGTTTCAAAGTTTAATTATAAAGAATAATCAATTTTGCGGGTGTTTTCGGGTTACAGTTTACTTCTGAAAGTCTATTTTTCTACACTAATTCCTATTTTTATTGAATTAATCTATCAATATAATGAATATGCTCATGAAGAGCTAACTCTCACTTACCATGTCCATCATCTTCATGTTACCCTCTTCGAAAACTATGGCATTGGGGACAGTGGCAACAGGTAGCATAAAAGCGTATGAAGCCACCACAGTTGCTGGCAGCATCAAGTACAGAGGATTCACACCAATAGATAACGCCTGTGAGAAAGAACACATCATAATGTATGTTTTGACAGACTTTTAAAAAATAAAGAAAGAGTTATCTGTCCCTTGTGATACTAATAACTTTTTAGCATACTAAAATTCAGTGGATGGTCGCATCCAGAATATTTCAAGAACTCGTTTTAATGGAATAATAAACCACCCAAACGACCTGATATCCCATCCAGCTTTCGTCGTTGAAACGCTTGGTCTATTGTTAATCTGTTCTTGCTGTTTCTTGGAAATGAGGTGGTTTGACATGCTTTGGTGAAGCGAGTACACATGATTCCATATTTAAATTCTAAAAATTAGTTTTGCAAATTTGATCGATAATGTGCATTGACTGCGATTGGTTAGTAAATTAACTCACTCGATTCTGTACAAATCACACAGTATTAACATTTAATCAACAATTCATCTGACAAGGAATATCAAAAGTTAACATAAGGAATGGAACATTACGTTCCAGTGCCTTACAATAATCTCACCATTTGACTCAAAATTGGAAGAAAAATCATGGTCACAGTTAGATTTGAAAAAATTTCTGTAGCCGCTGCGGTACTGAAGCAAGTTATAGCAACAACCAAGCTTGGTGGAAGAGTTTTCAGTTCGGATAGAATTGAACCGACAGAGGTAGAAAGCCCAGATACCTGTAATTAAAAAAGAATGAATTTAAGTATTGGTTTATTTTACTTGAGATATTTTTTGGATTTAAACAATTAATAAATGTGATAAATTAATCAGAGAACTTAACAAACATGGAAAAATACACCGTTTTCAAGGTGTTTACTTATATTATTATTTTATACTGCTTTTACTAACGATGGAATTAGGATTTTGTAATTAATTAAAAAAATTAAAAATTGTGACAACAAATTTCCAGTTCCGCTAAATTTCACTTCAAGTCAGCATAGAAACTGGTAATGATGGTGTTTCGTAGAAGTTAGAAAAACCCATCCTGTCCCGCCTGCATTTAAACATTATCAAATTAACCTAATCTGATGGTGTTTTAACCTCTTCCTTTTGAGTACTGGAAATAGTAAAGTACTGGAGTTGAGTAAATGCGAATACTATATTAATTTCCTCTGTGAGTAATGATTTGTCTTTTATTTATGTGATATTTTAATTTTTTACTTTCTTAATTCTTAAATCACTTTTAACGACGCCTCATTTTAATTACTTCTACTTCTATCGTAATAAGCTCACTGCAACTTTCTTTTCGAGTCATATGTCTTTCTGGGTAAATTCCCTTCTCTGGGTACTTAAAATTTCTGCGCATCTCTATCTGCCCTTTTTGACTCCAGCATGTAAGCGAATAACAACGTCGTGCTGCTTCGCGCGTTAACTCTGGATTACTGTTCATGGAGCTAAGTGAAAACTGAATCCTTTACCCATAAAGAAATATCTTCAATGACTGAATAAAAGAAGCTTGACTCAACTGACGTCTTTTCCTTGACTCAGATATTCGACATTTCACCTTTAATCAAGATGTTACATTCATATATAGCAGAAGAAATGAAAAAAATGTGTAAGTAATGGCATTTGAAGGAATGGTAAAGTGAAATGTTTCAGGAATAAATCCAAAGAACATTTCAGAAGCGAATACAAGGAGCAATTAATATAAAGTGCCTGTCTTTAAGAATGTCACTTCCTGATAATCAATTCAATAATGTACAGAAACAAATAAAAAATGAGGCAGTGAAATATAATTACTTCTTCAGTTCTAACACTTTACCTGAGCACCCTGGGCCAAAGAGGCTCCACCTCCCACAAGAAAAATCACTGCCCAGGGAAATTTTGCTTGGGCTGCTTTCCATTCCAGAATTCGTGGGCTGCTCAAATCCCGAAAGTCTGACGGTAGTAGGAACATCAAGAAAATAATAGCAATAGCTATGGCTGAATCACCAACTTTTCTAGAACGAACGATAAGAATAAATTATAATCCACACAGCTCAGTGAGATGATTTTAATCAAAATCAATTATGATTGATGGAAAACAGGAAACTACGAGTGGCTGTATCACCGACGCACCCCATGTTTATATGTTTTGCCAGTGGTATAAGTGTTTCTATGCATATAGGCATTCTTCTTTACAAATACTTGAAATTAAATAACTTTTATTAAAATAATATTTTCATTATTCACAATATTGAATAGTATTGCTTAAGCCTGATACCTTTCAAATATAGCCACTGGGATATATGACATTGGGATCATATTCAGGATTATTTACAAAGTGTAATAGTAAACCACATAGAAACAAGTGCGACTTCCTCAACTTGCAAAGAGACGATTCGTAGCCATCTGCATGCTTTCAGTTTAAGTTTTCTTTTCCACATTGCTTATTGGGAATCATAGCGGAGGAAGCTCAAAACTCATCATCCATCTATATATATTTAACTAAGGCGCGTGGCACAGAAAAAAGGTTAATTTCTCTTTTGCCGATGGCAACGATCGGTTTGCTTATGGAACAAAAACGGTAGCCTCCACCATGTTAGGCATAACTTCATAGTCATGTAGTCATACTATATGCGTTTTGGTGTAAAATTTCCCCAAAAAAAATGAGTTTAAGATGAAGAATTCACAATATTTCTCATGAAACTTTGGATGAAAAAATTCAAAAGAGATCAGTTAAAAATTAAGCAGATGGATATAAGCGAGCCAGAGAACGCTAAGATCAACGTCAAAAAAGTTTGTCAGCGAAGATAAAATCGTGTCAATTCACAAATTGAGGTGAACATCATGGAATTTACAATTGTGAACATTGTACATTGACTACTTTTCTGTTATGCGCACACCACTTGGCGCCTTTTTCTGTCTTGGCAAATCTTCTTGGAGAGCTGAATTGCCAGTTTGGCTCTAGAAGCGTCCGGAAAATCATAGTATGCTTATAACAGAGAGCAGATGCTCTGAGCGGGATCAACTATTTCCGAGGAAACAGCGTTTCAAAAGTCATTTCTTTCCGTATGGCGTTTGTCGTCCCTTAGATGCAAGAGGTTGAGATATACACTTTCGTCTCATTTGCACGTCAAAGAGGATTTAAAATGGTGCCCTTTGGTGGTCTTTATTCGGAAATCAGTTCTTTGGAGTCTCGGCTCTATGATTCTCAACAAAGTTACCTTGTTCAGATTAACGAATGATAGAGAATTTTAATCCTTTACGAACAGATATGGTGTATAGAGTGCCTCAGTGGGTATGAACTGACAAGCCGAATAAACACTAGAGAACGTGGAAAGTACGCCTTAATCAATATGCATATTAAAACGATGTAAACTTTAATAGAAAATTCTAATTAGTTTTCTGCATTAAGCAATAGAATTAAAAATTGTACTTTATTATAATATTTAATTTTACACAGGCAATTCTTCAAAGAGCATTCCACAATTATTTTTCAATACAGGAAATTCTCCAATAATTGTTTTTTTCAGTACTTGAAAATTAACACAAATTCTTTCTTTTGTCTCTTTTTACCTGAGACGTGTTATATTTAATTAAAAAAACGGGAACATTTCCAGAAAAAATTACTTATTTCTTAGATGTTTTCTTCTTGTAATGAAAATTTTAGAATATCAATAATGAATATCTTAGTTCTATCCATTTTATATATTCATTAACAAGTTAACCAAAGTAAATTTGGTAAGTATTTATCAAAACTAGACATCATTCTATAACATTATCAATAGTATTTAAAGTGTTCTTACAACTTGAAACCTAGGGCAGTATACCAGCCTGGTATGAATTTGGGGTCTCGAAATATCCATAACACAATTAATAGGGAAAACAGCACTATCACTGATGCCTCATATGATCTGAAAATATAAGGATATTTTACGCATTAATATGAAAAATATTAATCTACTACACATACTACCGAGGTTTGGCCGATCTTGAAAGCAGACTTTTTTTCATCGGAGGGATGAAAAAAGAGTCGGAATTCAACCATGGGCAAAAAAAATCTCAATCCATCTTTTAAAGAAAAAATATTTCACTGATACAAAGCTAGGAAACTGCGCTGTTCTTTTTACCCGGTCAAATTAGTAGTTATTTCTTTTCAGTTAAACCTTAAAAGCCCGATTTTTTAATAATTGATTTTAAAATGTTTTTTGACTTTTATTTCTTGAATAAGACATGGGAAAGAACTTTAAAAAAAATTTCCTTGATAAAATTCTATGATATTAAACACAGATAAATTTTAAAAACTATTAATAAGGATAAGGAATTTCCTTCAATATTGTAGAATAAAATATTGTATTCTCAAGCGTACAAAGAAAACTAAAAAGATGCAGCCTCAAGTGAAAAACATCGATTTATTTTTATTTTTTATCCGCACTCAGGCTGCCATCTATATGTTGTAAATTGATTCAATAAATATTTCAGTATGTATCCTATTCGCAACAACAGACTAGAGTTTCAGTTTTATTCTCAAGATTTTAGAAGACCAAATTGGGTATGTTGCTTAAAGGCAACACCAGGCATTTAAGGGTTAATTTGGATACCGCTATCAAGCGGTATGACGGGTAATTTTAGTCCGTTAAGGATGAAATTAATTCAGAAGTTTATTTGGATTAATAACTTCCACTTCCCAAACATAATCAGAGTTTGTTTGAAGGTAACATGAAACGAATGCTTAAATTTCTAAATTCCATTTGTTATTGTTAGTGACATTTACCCATTTTAATACTTCATTTTTCTGCTCTGCATTTTGACAACGATTCTTCATCTTTTCCACTTGCAACCCGTTTTCTGGCAGAACAAACTTTTGAACCCCGAAAATCATAAAAAAGTAAGAACAGGAATCCTAAATAATGTTTAAAAATATCCGTTTAAAAAAGTCATTCAGCAATAATCTGAAATTTTTTATAATATTTTATGCAACCATTTTTTGTCCGTACATATTAAAGAATATCGACACACATGCGCATGAAAATAAAATGGTATGCGATTGTTACTGTACGGTTCACGGAGAGACTGTTCCTCGCAATTTCGAGCGCATCGCTCCAAAACCCGTCGTCGATGCCAAAATCGGATGAGAATTCGGCGTAGTTCGAGAAAAAATTTGGATTTCATCTTCATCTATTTTTCATTTGGCGCGTTGCGTCATAAAACTGAAATACGTTAGTGGTGAGGAGGAGCGAGGCTCTCCCACAAAAGTGGAAGTCACAAAATGTAGACCCGCGGGCAGGGGAGTGAAGCTCTCACGCGAAAGTGGGGTGGGAGGTCCCATTTTGATAGCTTGTGGAGGAGTTGCGCTGTAGCCCTAGAGTATCGAAGTGACAGGTCGTGTCGTTTGAATGAAGCCTCCATGAATGACCCACTTAAATGGATGGGCTGAAAATTGGAAAGGTATAGAATGCTCTCATGATGTGCGGTTTAGTGTAGTCTCTCCATGAATGTCCAGCTTTTAACCACTTCTTGATCGGTGTCGCACGTCATTCGTTCAGCTTTTTTTTGCCCGTACGGTCGGCATCACATGTCATGCAACGAAGAGAAATATTGCATCGTTGAAAGTGAATTCGTCGCTACTTGCGCCTTTCGTTATATTCCGCGATTATTTTTTGTATTACTGAATAAGCAATGAAATAATCTACAATAAATTATTTCAATGTGGTTTATACGCTCTGATGGTCAGGAAAGATTGTAAAGCTGTTTTCATGGTAAGGCGATAAAACCATTTTAAAAAACATTTTTATATATAGCATTAGTAATTCTTTTCATGCAGATATTTATCTTAAATACCTCAAAGCAATAGATTTTTAAAATATAATATCAGAGAGTATTTTATTTTACTTTAAAACTTGGGTGCATTGCAGGGAAAACTGGAGATCAGTGAATTGGATATCACATGTATGACCACCAGTAGGTTAAGAAAAAACTGCTTACTGACAAAAATATTTTGCATTTTCGAATTCAGGATAGAACATATATTAATTTTCAGCAAAAAAATTCTTTTTTTGGTCGGAAATACGAACAAAAATCCGACCAAGAAGGGGTAAAGGGGTTAAGTTGATCTGATGACAAGAAGAATAGGAAAATCATCTATAAAAAGGATTCCGATGCGATACTAGCTTGAAAATGTTGCTCTTCTTCTTTTGTTACTTATTTATTTTTTGAGAACATTACCTTGCATTTGAAACAATATCATGTTGACATATGCTTATATAAGGAATAAACATCTACAGCCACAGCCAAACTGTTTTAAAATCTCATCTGGCATTGAGGACTTTGAATTGTGTAAGACGACATTATAAAATACATTTTACGAGATACAGGGTGTCCAACAAAGGACTCCCTGATTTTAAAATTAAGTAACT
>BGPR01019660.1:0-24959 GCA_013235015.1 Araneus ventricosus
CATTGCGCAGGTGTGCAACGTGTGACAACGGTGCTTCGAGCGATACCGAAAGAAGCGTTTGCTGACAGTTTCCAGCAGCTGTACAACCGATGTCAAAAGTGTATTGTAGCTAACGGTGATTACTTTGAATGCCAGTAAAGGTATTTTGTTTGCATGCATTGTTTCCTTTATTTTACGAGACCATTCACCGAACTTTTCGAACGCACCTTGTAGAAACAGCGTCAATGTTATGATTAAATTTAGGTTTAATTCAAATAAGGTTTATTAAATGCAATTAACCTAATTAGCAATCCCAGGTTCGACCTTTGTCTAATAATTATTTTTTATTAATGTAAGCAATTTAACAGTCACCATGCTACACAGAGAACGACAATATTAATATAAAATTATAGCATTAAACTTCATTTACAGTATAGATATTTAATTATAAATTTAGCATTAAATAAAACAAGCCCAGGAAGAGCAGGACCATCTAAAATAATTAAAACAGTCTCTAATCAACAGCCTGTAATTGTCTCTAGAGATTCGATATCACGAAACGTATTTCAAACTCACCAGGCGACGGGACTCGATTTCCAGTCCAATATTCCTTAAAATATATTCACTTGTAATTTCCAATCCAAGGTACTAGTAAAATCAAATCACTTAATTGCTTTCTTCACTCACCATATATGGTCTCAATAAAATTTTTTTTATTCACCAGGCAGCCACCGTCACTTGGATGATGAAACTATTCGGAGAAATCGGTCACTTAAAGGTTTCTGCCAAAACCCACAACTTCGTTCTTTGTTACCTTATTCTCAGCTCTCATTTCTAATCTCCACCCCTTTAAATATGTCCGGGTCGCATATAGGCATACTGTACTCGAGTAGAGTACCATTGTAACTTTGGAGGGCTCTGATTGGACAAGCGAATCTGACGTCACTATGCTTTGCTTGTTTGTTTACCTCCTACCACGCTCTGACTGATTCTTTCAACAAGCGATAGCGAAATGTTCTTTGTGTAATACGCTATGGCTATTCAGGATTCCGATCTTCCCCCTTCTTTTGTAAATGAAGTTGTTAAAATCGTTGAAGATGAAACCATCGTTCGAAGCACCCTTAAAGTGTTTCCGATGTATATTCATGGGTAGAAGATTATGGAAGAACATCGGGCACGAAATGGACTCTTCGATCTTCTAGACCATCTGCAATAAGGCCTGTGTGCTGGTAAGTAGCAATAATTATTTCAAATCATTATCTTTCAGATGATGTATGTTGTAATTTGTAATCCTATATCAAGCATTATTTCAATACTTATATTTATCATGGTTTAAGTTAACTATTAAAATATGAATTTTATTGTTCCAGATCTGAATGAAGCAATAATGAAGCAAATCTAACGACATTAAATCAAGAAGAAAGATTGCCCTTTTGAAAACAAATTCAGGCAATATCTTGGAGAAAAAATTAGTATTTAGAGTTTTAAGAACTATAAACTAGATACGCGTGTCTCACTGTTGATGCTATGTGCAGAAGAGTGACGTCAGATTCGCTTGTCCAATCAGAGCCCTCCAAAGTTACAATGGTGCTCTGCTCGAGTACAGAATGCCTGTATGCGTCCGGGTCCAATCTCCGTCCTTCTCCTTGTTGAATGGGCAGGTGCAGCAAGGGGGTCGTGTCTCTGGATTGTTCTCGACACTTCTAGGGTTCAGGGGATACGTCGCTATACTCCCGAGGATTAGAGGGTGGTGTCTTGATTCTTCTCAATATATCTAGAGTTCAAATGTGGCGCCGCCTCTACAAGATTATTCGCCACCGTTCTGGAAATTTCTATTCCAGAGAATTCTCAAGTTCCCTATGTAATTCCCTGTGTTCTAATCGAAGCAAAATATTACACAACATCAATATGTGATGTTTTCAAAGGTATGAGAGGCTTAGCCGAGGGCACCGGTCACTAACTATTTCCGGCCAGCGTCACCGAGTCATACACGGTGTCCAAAGCCAGGTGGTTTGTCACCGACTTCAGAACGATTTCAATAGATCCTGTATAATACCAGGCATAAGCTCTTCCTTCAAATGAAACGGTTTTCCGGCTTTTCTTCCTGGGAAGGTAATCAGCATTTCATAGAACAATAAATTCAACCAGCGGGAGTGCACTGTAAAAAAAATCCCGTAAAATTTACGGTTTAAAACTGGCAGCTGGGTTGGTTGTGCAAAACCGTAAAAGTTACGAAGTAAATCCGTAGGCACAACGGTTTTTTACCATACAGGAACAAGTTTTTCCCGTAAAAGTTACGAAGTAAATCCGTAGGCACAACGGTTTTTTACCATACAGGAACAAGTTTTTCCCGTAACTTTTACGGGAAAAACTTGTTCCTGTATGGTAAAAAACCGTAATAAAGTTACAGAAATGAAATCCATGCAGCTTCAACAGTTTTTATACAGGAACAAGTTTTTCCCGTAAAAGTGCAGCTCAATCCATGGGCACAACGGTTTTTTACCATACAGGAACAAGTTTTCCAGCAAAGTTACAGAAATGAAATCCAAAGTAAGGCACAACGGTTTTACCATACAGGAACAAGTTTTTCCCGTAAAAGTTACGAAGTAAATCAAGCAAGCACAACGGTTTTTTTACCATACAGGAACAAGTTTTCCGTAAAAGTTACGAAGTAAATCATAGGCACAACGGTTTTTTACTATACAGAACAAGATTTTTCAGCAAAGTTACAGAGAAGTAAATCCGTAGGCACAACGATTTTTTTACCGTATAGGGATTAAGTTTTCTCGTAAAAATTAAGTCATCGAAATGAGTGACGTCAAGTGACGGGTTGGAGTTGTTTTCTCGCTACTGTTCGATTTGAGGTTGAAATGTGCTTTGATGTGTATTATCAATTAGAATATTAATTAGCTCAGAACTGGTAATGAAATTTTAATTAGTTTAATTAATATAATTTTTAATTAAGACACTTGGACGATTTCGATGCAGATGGTGCCCAAAACCTATCCTCTAAGCCGGGGATCAAAACCGCGTTTCTTAGAAATAAAAGGCGATCATTTAACCACTGAATACGGAGACTTCATAAAATGAAGTAAAATAATCTATTGGAGTTTAAAGTCACTATGGCTTTGGTGGCATACCTAATTGGTGTAAAATCAGCTATTGCCAGAACACATGTTTTTGGGTTAGCTCTGAGTGACAATGGGTTGCTGCAACATGTATAAACAGTAGAGATGGAACCCTAGTAAAACAAGAAGTAAGATGCAATAAAATTACATTTAAGAGAAAAGGAGGATTATCGCACGGAAAGCAATACCATTATGACGAAAAATAGAATTTGAACTGACGGTTTTAAACCGTTTAGGGCTGGAGCGGAAAACGGTGAAAACCGTTTTGTTAACAAGCTGCAACTTTAAACCGATCAAATATGCGGAAAAAGTCCGGGAAAAAAAGGATATTTTTTTACAATTAATTTGGTCTGCAAACTTTCTCATATGCTTCACCAAAAGGTGCTGTTTCCCCTCCCCCCCGCAAGGGATACAAAAATTCCGAACCTACTGTAAACGAGAATCCTTGACTATCAGAAGGTTTTCATTGTAGATTATAGTGATTATAAAATATTTACGTAAGTAGAATTCAAAGATGCGCGCAAATTAAAACGCATTTATCACACACTGTTAGGTTCCTCTTTTATAAGCTCAAGGACAGAGTGACGTAATCCTTCCGCGTGTACAGAGATTGCTAACAGTACGCATGCGTAATGGAGAAACGGATTAGAAAAAATTTTTATACAATTACAACACCTTTTTTTTAACTGATTTACAAGTGAACACAAATCTACAATTGGATAAAGAGGTCACATGCCAAATTTTATTTATCTAAGTAATTTTTTAAAGAAGTTGTTGCGTTAAAATATACGATTACAATAAAACAGACAGTCAGCTTCGTGGATTTGGACAAAATTTGATACGGATTTGATTTTTTATTCATCATGATAAAACGTGTACCAAATTTTTATCCATCTAACTATTCAAGTTTTTTTGAGTTATAGTATTCACATGAACGCGGGCAGACAGGCCAGACTTCCCGTATACGGAAATTGTCCAAGTGACAGAGAGCCTACAAAGTATGCGTGAAAATCACATACCAAATTTCATCCACGTATCTCTCATAGTTTTCAGGTTATCGTGTTCTGAACAGACAAAATTCCCAAATTGTGTTTTTTTTCGGACTCAGGAGGTCTCAAATGCGGAATTCGTAAAATCTCAGGTTCGAATTTTTTGACGATTACAATACTTTCTCTTTGTAGCATACTTCATTATACGAGAAAGTAAAATAATAAGGAGGAGATATATAAGTTGTGGCTGCTCAGAAAACAGCTCTCGAAGATTAAAATTCGCTCACTTATTGTATCGGATGGCAAATGGCAGTGGCTAGAGCTGCTGTCAATTACCCCAGTCCAGATTTGGCGCACGGCCAACTGTGATGCTCATTTTTTTCTCCCTCCCACCGAGGGTGGTCTTCGCTCTCTTATTGCTCTTCTTCTCTTGTTCTCATTCCTTTTATTTATTTGGTAATGGTTTCGCTTTCAATCTGCTCCGACGGGGAACTCATCTGCTTTAACACGCATTCGCCTTTTGCTTTCTCGTGGCAATACAAAGAAAGTATTGTAATCGTCAAAAGAATTTCGAACTCGAGGATTTTGACGAATCTCCTCGTTTACACCTCCCTGAGTCCGAAACACGGTTTGGAATTATGTCTGTCTGTGGTATGATAACTCCGAGAAGCTATTAGAGATACGGGGATGAGGGCATGTGGTCTTTAAACATAATTTGTAGGTTGCTGTCACATTTTGGATAAAATCCGTCATTTAGATCTATCTGTCTGTCACCAGTCTATTATTACGAACTACTCTTTCCAAAAACTTGAATAGCTGAACGGATAAAATTTGGTACACAGTTTATCGTCATGAATGTGAGTCCGTATAAAGTTTGGGCCAAATCCGTCAAAAGAGGCGTTCAAATTGCATATTCAATTTCTTTTAATCCGATTCTCATGCGCAAAGTACTGGTAGCAATCGTTATTGTTGTATTTTTATTTACAGCAATAAATGATATCAAAACATCAATTGTTAACAATTTTTTATTGTTGTAAATCGTCGATCTCATTGTCAGCAAATCTTTTCGTACGCGCTTTTTACGGTATTGCGGTTGTGGTAGTATAGATTGTTTTCTTGGGAATTCAATTCCAAAGCAGAATTTTCGCTTTAGTATTCATTGCATCGCCTATTTTATCTCACCTGCTTCAAAGTAATATTTTTTTGAAACGTGGCAACAGATATTTGATTTCAGGTTTGTTTGTTTGTTTCACTTTCTCGTATACGAAGTATACAGAGAGAAAGCAATGTAATCAGGGGTGGCGCCAGAGGGGGGACCGGGGGCACAGGGCCCCCTGTCGGGGAAAATTTTTGTACGGGGTATTCAACTGTAGTTGATAAATAATAATCTGGCGAAAATTTGAGACCAATTTCATTACACTCGTCCCCCCCGTCGGGGAGATCGTGCCCCCTTTTGGGCAAATCGGCCCCTCCGTCGGGCAAACTCTAGCGCCATTCCTGGTCGTAATCGTCAAAAAAATTCGAAACTCGATATTTTGACGAATCTCCACTCAGAAAGTATACGAGAAAGTTTAGGGGAGTAGTACACTATATAGTACAATATTGGAAACTACATTGTACAATATTGAGAACTACGTTACACAACATTTGGAATTACGTTGTACAATATTGGGAAACTACGTTGTACAATGTTGGCAACTACTTTATACAATATTGTAACACAATATTGAGCAATATGGGAAAAGTCTTACATTTTACACTGTGACAATATTGATTTTTCCAATTTTACATTATTGAGCAATATAGTGTTCTACTTGGGACGTCAATGAATATTTTGAGAAGAATTCTTAAATAAGTCAGATAAAAATAGGATGGAGATCATTTATGTGACGTCACAGTCACATGATGAATGTAATTGTGTATGTCGTGTAGCGTCTAGTTGTAAGCTGTCTTGGCACTGTGCCAGAATGCAAAACTACAAGCAGTAAATGCAAAACTACAAGATGCGTGTATCGCTTGAACGCTCTTCGCTGGCGAGGTATTGGTGAATAATTATTTGAATTTGTTTTTCACATTCGGCAACGTCAATACAATTAATAACTATCTTTAGAATTTATGACCTTTACTTTTCTTGTGTTCATTTTTACTTTCTGGTAAACGAAGTATACAAAGAGAAAGTATTGTAATCGTCAAAAAATTCGAACTCGAGATTTTGACGAATCTCCACATTTTAGACCTCTCTGAGTCCGAAAAACACAATTTTAGAATTATGTCTGTCTGTGTGTCTGTGAACACGATAACTCGAAAACAATTAGAGCTACGGGGATGAAATTTGGTATGTGGTCTTTTCACATAATTTGTAGGTTTCTATCAAATTTTGGACAAAATCCGTGAAAGGGAAGTCTGTCTATCTGTATGTCCGCGGTCATGTGAACACTATAACTCAAAAACTTGAATAGCTAGATGGATAAAAGTTGGTACACAGTTTCATCGTCATGAATGTAGGTCCGTATAAAATTTTGAGCCAAATCCGTCAAAGGGTTGACTGTCTGTCGGTCTGTATAATTTACTTTTGAAGAGAATCCGTTATCTCCACGCGCATACGTACTGGAAGCAATCTTCTGTGCACGCGAAAGGAACGGAAAGGAATTTCATTAAGGAGGAGCGAATTACGTCAGTTTGTCCTTGAGCATATAAGAGCGGAAAATCGTTACGCGTCTCTTTGAATTTGATTCTTCACCTAGATATTTTTCAATCACTATATTGAAAAACTTTCTGATAGTCATTGGATTCTGGGTAACAATAGGTTCGAATATTTTTAGCCACGCGGGGGAAGGGGAAACGTCACTTTTTTGGGGAAGTATACGAGAAAGTTGAGGGGGAAACACTCCCGCTGGTTTTACTCAAGAGAGTATGGTTGGCGTTTGACCCTGGCGGTCTACGAAGGAAATTGTAGTGAGCCGCAAACACGCGCTTCGGAAATTATGGCAACCCCCAAAACGAAACTTCATTTTGACATTCTCCAGATGGACGCTTGTGATTAACCAGAGGTATGGTGAAATGTTGTGCGATATCTATAGTAAGATTTCGTACTGAAAAACGTTAAATAAAGTTGCGGTACCTCAGCGCGCGTAAAAATTGCGAACATACGAATTTGTTTTGCAAAATATTAAGTTTTTGGGAATTCATAAATTTCATATGTTTCATTGTAAATCACCATTCATAATTTTTTTCCTCAAAATAACCAGGCCTTGGGTGAATGCCCCAAAAATATTTACCTACCAACTGGGTGTTTACCCACCACACATTACTGGTAGTATGAGAGAAAGTTTTGCGGAGGCCACTCCCGCTGGCATAAAAACCAATCCCACTATAGACGCCTATGGAGAATGTTTTCGATGCTAATATTTGGCGATATTTCGCTTTTTTTGGCGAGAAAAGCTTTGCAAATTTTTTTCTATTTCGACGACGACCGAGAGATGCAATCTGTTATAAGGATGTAAATGTTTCTACTTTGTAGGGTTTTTTTTTGTGTGTGTGTATGTGTGTGATTTAAAGTAGAATGAATTCCTTCTTGAGCATCTTAAAGTTGAAAATAATTTGTTATTAGTTGTTAATTGTAAATAAAGATGGATTGCTTTCAAAACACGATGAAGAAAAAACTCAGTTTCGCGCCAATCAAAGTAAACACGGAAACCCTAGCGGGCACTACGATCAACTTGGCGAGGTAAAAGACATTCCCATAGGCGCCTATAGTGGGATTGGTTTTTATGCCTCCCGCTGGTTGGTTGTTTTGACATTTTCAAAATTTCGTCTCTAATACAGGATTCCAATTCTGTTCTTTATCTATTTTTACTTTCTCGTGTACGAAGTATACAAAGAAGAAGCATTGTAATCGTCAAAAAATTCGAACTCGAGATTTTGACGAATCTCCACGTTTTAGACCTCCCTGAGTCCGAAAAACACAATTTTGGAATTATGTCTGTCTGTGAACACGATAACTCGAAAACTATTAGAGCTACGGGGATGAAATTTGGTATGTGGTCTTTAAACATAATTTGTAGGTTTCTATCAAATTTTGGACAAAATCCGTCAACGGGAAGTCTGTCTATTTGTATGTCCGCGGTCATGTGAACGCTATAACTCAAAAACTTGAATAGCTAGATGGATAAAATTTGGTACACAGTTTTATCGTTATGAATGTAGGTCCGTATAAAAGTTTGGGCCAAATCCGTCAAAAAGAGGCGTTCAAATTGCATATTCAATTTCTTTTAATCCGATTCTCGTGCGCATGCGTATTGGTAGCAATCTGTTATTGTTGTAAATTTTATTTACAACAATAAATGTTTTCAAGCATCAATTGTTAAGAATTTTTTTATTGTTGTAAATCAAACCGATCTCATTATTTCAGCAAATCTTTTATTCACGCGCTTTTGCAATTGTTGCGGTTGTGGTAGTATAAATTGTTTTCTTGGGAACTCAATTCCAAAGCAGAATTTTCGCTTTAGTATTCATTGCATTGCCTGTTTTATCGCGCCTGCTTCAAAGTAATATTCTTTTGAAATGTGGCAACAGATATTTGATTTCAGGTTTGTTTTACTTTCTCGTATTGAAGTATACAAAGAGAAAGTATCTCCACTTAGAAGGTATACGAGAAAGTTTAGGGGAGACCACTCCTGCTGGTTTAAATAAATCATTAGTTTCAAACTTTTGAAAAGTTTGTGCTTCTTGTTTGCTTCGGGCTTGTTAATGGGCTGCGATGCCCTCGAGGCAAATTCTCGGCTTTGAGATCCGATTCCACCAACCGCCGCATACACGGACACGGTGCAAGTTAAATCTGTCGAGGATCGAACGTCCTCCTACTGGTAAGGTGTGAAAGTTTGGAGTGGAGGTAACGGTTCAGGTGTCGTCGTCGTCATCTGACCATGGTTCAAAATTACGGGTCCGTCCTTAAATAGCTCTCATGTAGCTTAAAAGCGAGATGTTAATATAACCCAGATAGCAATTTTAGTTTGCAGCAATCTTGCTCTGCAAATCTGCAAGAAATTTGACATGACAAGAGTGCAAGCTTGAAACAAGTTTGCAGAAGCGACGAACTTGCAGCAAGCTTGTCGCTTCAAACTCATTGCAAACTATAGCAAAAACAGAGTACGAACACAGCCTCGGATTAGAACTCGCGACCTACCGCTTCCTAAGCTGACGCTCTAAACCACTCGGCGAAATAGACTCCGAGAGGAGAAAATAGATTGTGCTAATAGATCGCGCATACGATTTATTTTAAACTATCTTCTTGATTTCATTAATTTTTTTAAATTTTGTGTTGAGAATATGATTTGAAACCAAAGAGAGCGATTTTCGCTAATAACTACGTTTTGCTAGTAGAATAAATTATGAAATTAGGGTTCAAAAGTAATTACTTTTAAACTGGGACAAAATGAAGTTTATTTTTCAACAAACATTGAGTGTTTTTTAAGTTTAATTTTGTTTATAAACGTTAAAATTTCAACATTAAGAAAAAGGCCATACAGGATTCTTTAAAGTGCTAGTTCTATATTTAGTAAAAAGATGGAAAATGTTTCAAATTTTTTTTTTTTATAAAAAAGTTTTTCAGAAATTATCATTGAATTAATAAAAAGAAGGACGGTCTAGGAGAGGCTATTAAAAATCGGATGTCTTTTCAAAACACAGGCAAAGATCAACTCTTATCGTGCTATCATCTTTGCAATCGTGCTGCGAATTTGTCATGACAACTTCACAGCAAACTTGCGTTGCAAAGAGGGGTGGCACAAGTCTATTTTCGCCGTAATTTCGCCTTGTTATTTTGCAGCAGTTTCGCTACAACATCGACGCGTCAAATTTGCCATGACAAGATAATATCAAGAAAAAATCAAACTTGCTGCAAACGTACGTGCTATCTGGGAAATGAGCTGAACCAGGTTTGTTAATCTGTGGAATGCCGGTGTAATCGTGAAACCTTCTTTTTACTTTCTCGTATAGGAAGTATACAAAGAGAAAGTATTGTAATCGTCAAAAAATTCGAACTCGAGATTTTGACGAATCTCCACGTTTTAGACCTCCCCGAGTCCGAAAAACACAATTTTGGAATTATGTCTGTCTGTGAACACGATAACTCGGAAACTATTCGAGATAAAGGGATGAAATTTGTTATGTAGTCTTTAAACATAATTTGTAGGTTTCTATCAAATTTTGGACAAAATCAGTCCTCGGAAAGGGAAAAGTCTTCGTAACAGATCCCCTTTCGTCGGAATCTAGAGAGACACCAAGGTCCTAACACCGACGGATAGTCAAATGTTCAATCTTAAAGGCAGATTCCCAACCTGTGGTACGCGTACCCCTAGGAGCGGAAGAAAAGAGAAAAAGAAGGACGTAATACAGTATTACCCCGGTAATCCGGACGAATTCAGGCACATGGACGTCTGGATTAGCGGGATTTCCGGATTAGCGAGGTTTTTAAAAAAATAACGTAAAACATCTTTTTCAAAAATTGTATGTATAGGTAATATGGTATATTTGTATGAACTAACATTGTATGGATAAATTTAATGAACATGATATGTACATACATAATTACTACATTTGCAACTGAATGAACATAATCAGTGTCCAAAAAAGTCATTGATTTTTCCTTGCACGGCCGTTCCAATTTTTAATTCAAATGCGCGATCTCTTAAACGTCTGAGGAGCATAATTTCGTGTGCTTCAAAATTTTGCTCTTCAGCCCACTGTAATGAAGTGATGAGTGCCGCCACAGCCTCCGAATGAGAAATTTTGATGAGGTTTATAGGGGTGACGTCGTCATCATCATTATCTTCTGCTGTTACCGTCCTGAAAATTTCATCATCTGTTAAAATTTTATTTCGAGCCAAACTGTCGTCAGCCTCAGCAGCCCACTGGAGGACTTCAGTATTAAACATCGGGTTCGTGTTTTGTAATTGGTTAATGAGTGATGCAAGCTGAATTTCTTCAGTTTGTGCATTTTCTTCAACTTCAGAATCAATAAAATCGGAAAGCAAAATTTTCCACGACTTGTTGATCAGCAATGTAGTCACAGTTAGCAAGACTGAACACGACATCTTTTAAATTTACATTTGTCTGTGCTTTT
This sequence comes from Araneus ventricosus, assembly GCA_013235015.1. NCBI lineage: Eukaryota > Metazoa > Arthropoda > Arachnida > Araneae > Araneidae > Araneus > Araneus ventricosus. The sequence goes on from BGPR01019660.1 coordinate 11,220, forward strand.
TCCAAGTTTTCATTGTGCAGAGGATCATTGAGAATCGTCGTAAGAAGCAACTTGCGATATTCCAGCTTGATATTTTGAATAACATTCTGATCAATGGGTTGGATCAGCGTAGGATTCGGGTTTGCATCATCCTCTATGGACCGTCCGGATTACCGAGGGTTCCGGATTAGCGCGTGTCCGGATTACCGGGGTTCTACTGTATCTGATTTTCTAGAGGATTTGCCGTTGAGTGACCTCCGGAATGTATGGTTCCAACACGACGGCGCCCCTCCGCACAAGGTATCAAGTGTCCAACAGTACATTCGGGACACATTCCAGCAAGTCTTCGGGTATGGTGGTTGAGTAGAATGGCCTCCACGTTCACCTGACCTGAACCCACTGGACTTTTTTCTGTGGGGATACATCAAACAGCGAGTGTATGCAACCCCTCCACCAACATTGCAGGAACTTCGAAACCGTATTACGGATGCTTGTGCCAGCGTGTCACCTGCCATGTTGTACAACGTGCAGCGGGAAGTGCAGTCCCGTGTCCAGATGTGTATTGTTGCTGAAGGACACCATTTTGAGCATGACAGATAGATGAGCTTCATTTCCGGCAAGTGCGGTTTTGTTCAACGCGATCAAACGAGTGTGTGTTTTGTGCTTTTCATTTGTATCATTTTTGTGCGCAAGATGTTTTTTTTGTAAGAAATCGATGATGCTGAACAACTTTGTAATTGACTTTTTCCCGTATTTCGTACCGTTTTTGAGATAAGAACGCTAACTCCGAATTTTAAGCAGTTTCTTTGCCTAGTGCATGGTAACTTTAATATACCTAGACCCCGCTTTCACGACTATAGCTCTTGCCGTTCAGAAATTATTGGGGTGACAATGAACTCTAGCGGGCTCAATGTATATTTATCAGAAAACATATCCGACTCGATATAGTTTAATCTACTCCAATTCTGTACACTGTTTTCCTTTCTATGTCAAAATTTGTAATTATGGTTTAGTCACAGTCGAGTTGCAAAGTTGGTGAAAATCACGAAGAATTTTGAGGGCGTCACAGCGGCCGGTTATATTAACTGGATTTTAACAGATTAATAATTAATTCATTGAACAGAGAAAGGTCATAGAGCATAGGTCAAAGTCACATAGAGCTACTTGAGTCACAGTTGAGTAAGGTAAGTAAGTCTACGCCCCTCAATCCCAGCGGCCGTTTCGCAGAGGCAGCCTCCCGTCGATTTTTTTTGTAGAAATTAATGCTCTAAGATTATCAAACATGAAATAAGTTTAATAACTAAATTAAAGTTAGTCGGCATAAGTAAATTAATGATATTAATACGATGGGGTAAACCAGCTGTTCGCCTAAGGCAGCTGGTAATCTATACCTATAAAAGGCAATGTTTATGTGCGTGTGTTTGTCTGCGATGTCCAGACGAATCTATCGCACTTACAGCTATGAAATTTGGCACACAGGTAGTCGTAATGGTGACTGAATGCACCTCGAAGCCGAAATTTTAAATTAGAAATTTTTTTATTTAATGTTTTGGTTGATTTTTCGCACTAATTTCTCAATAGAATGGTTTCGAATAACTGTACGACAAAAATAGATAGACCATCGGAAAGAGCACGCGATTTCCGTTCTAATGAAGTTAGTTTTGAATTTCTAACGTAATTTACTGAATTTTGAGAATTTTTTAAAAAACAGTCAGTTCTGCCATCTAAATGTTAGTTTTGTTTTTAAATTTGTTGCATCCGACTTTCTAATAAAACTATTATTTTCAACTTATAAGTAGAACGGTTCTGTCGGATTTAAAACAACAACGGTTACAATATCTTTTCAAGTTTTTTTTTAAATTAATTTTTTTCTGGGCAGTTGAGAGTTTTTATGGAGAGAGTTCCTCGCGCGGCACTTCTTTGGAACGCAGATGGCTATGTGATTGGTTGAAGGGGAGGTGACGTCATAACCTTGAATGGAATGACTGATTATTATTTTCGGCAGTATCTTAACGTATTTATTCATCTCGCATACTTAGCTTGCGGTATAATAATTTTCACGTTGCAATTTTTTATTATTGTTTATCGCGAAAAAAAATAATAAAAAATAAACGGGAAAATAAATAATATGTATCTTTTGTTTTGATTTTGTATTCAAAACTTTTTCATGTCATTATGGGCGTGTTTTTTTTTTTTTTTTATTTTGTTGAAGTCCTGATTCCACGGGCAACGCCGTGCTCGTACTGCTAGTTACTAATATAATAAATAGCCCAGATCTCTCGGTAACGCTCTGACGTCACCAACAATAAAACTCGAGATATAGCACTGCGAGACGTTAAACAGCATTATTTCATTGTTAAAGAACCTAAATTCCATTAATTTTAAATGAGTAATTGTAGTTCTAATTTCAAATTTAATAGCTCTAAAATAGTGAAATAAAATTTGCTATCGATTGATAGAAAATTTATCTCGCTATGATCAATAGTTCCAGAGAAATTTTAAATTATCTTACTCATATATTTCAAATTAATTTCCTTTTTTCAATAGAAAGTAGTAAATTACGTCAGTGGTATATCATGCGCGTGATATAGTTTGGACGCCATGATGCATCTCATTATTTATTGCAATCGTGATGATATAATTTGATAATATTTTTGGCAACGTTTGACAAGCAGAGAAGGGCTTTGTTTTGAAACTAGATTTTCTATCCATCTAGATTATATCTACTAGATTTTTTTAGACCAAGAGGTTTTTTGAATAAAGAAATATGTAAATAAGAAATATATATTTCCTGTCATAAATCATGTTTATTTTATTTGTTTTCAATCAATGTCAAACATTTCTCTCGCATATATATCTATTTAAACACGTCAGATTTGACGGAAAATCTCTGGAATGAAGAGGCAATTTGCACCCGTCATACCGTGACGGGTGATTTTTCTAGTATTTATAATAATGAATTATATATTAATGTTTAAAACATAGGAAATAATAAAAAATGATAAAAAACACGCTTTTAATAGTATACTGAAGAGTGATTTTTTTTAAAAATCAAAAACCCATAGGTCAAAACAAAATTGTAAAAATGCGAGACACTGAAAACCATACTATGACAAATTAAACGAACTACCAATAACATAAAGAAAATACCTAAACATTCATCAAAAATACATTATAAGTGTAAATAATTATTACATAATTAAATATATTATAAATATAAAGATAATTGAGAATACAGTTACTTCTATCAGTGTCTCACACTTTTTCAATTTTGTTTTGACCTCCAAATTTGAGATAAAATTATTTTCTACTTTTTAAAACACTAATAAAAGCGTATTTCTAAAACTTTATTTTATTTGTATTATTTCATTCTCTAATATGATCTTGCATAAAAGAAAAATTTCAGGAAGTGTTATTGCTTTCTGTATAATACTCATACAAATAGTAATTGCAATTTGATGAAGACGCTAGATTTCGTCAAAAATGATAAAAATTGTTTTAATTTATGTTTCATACTGGGAAACATCCTTGAAATTTTGAACTGATTTAGAATTTATGATTCTTTTGTTTTTTTAAAATTATTATGATATGCTAATTAAATATATCACAGCTACTTATGTGTTATTTCTCGCTTGTAATGAAAAGTTGGGAAAAATAAGTCTTTCCAAGAAAAATTAACTGATGAACAAAAAACGTGTATTTGTGTTAAAGGTTTTTAATCACTTTGAGTCTTTGACACAGGTCCAACACCATAATATTTAATTAATATAAACAACAACAAGCAACTAGGCTGCATATTGGACAACAAAAATGCTGCTATGTACAGCTTTATAACTATTTACAAATTAATACAAATAATTTACACAACAAAGTGAATTAAAACATTCTCAAACAGTGATTTAAAGGTTTTAACATTCTCAGTTGCTTTAAAACAAGTTCTCTCATCTCTACCTGATCCATGTTTTCCCACTGTGGAAATGAGAACAGAAACCACACATATTATGTAAACCCATGTTGAACTGACACACAAAAAAATAACAATTTTCCGAAATTATTTCAGAAATATAAAAATAACTTCTTGGTTATATCAGATAAGAAAAAAAAACATAATTATATTGGTGATGACAATTTTCATACTTAATAATATCTCGAATTTCCAAAATTATTTTATACATGGAAAAAAAAAAAAAATTCAAGATGTTTGAACTACTTTTAGATTGGGCTTAAAAACACTTTCCAAACACATTCTTTAAGAATCCTAACAAATAAAATACTAAAATAATGCTTGAACTACTTTTAGATTAGGCTTAAAAACACTTTCAAACACATTCTTTAAGAACCCTAACAAATAAAATGTTAAAATAAACTCACAAAGTAGATTTTAATAAGTGCAAATTGAGATTTTGTTTCAGTTGCATATATAAAATGAGAAATCTTAAGAACTATTTATAGCATTATTTGCAATTCATAGCAGAATATCTATAATCAAAGAAATTATTATTATTAGAAAGTTGAGTAAAACATTACAAAGGAGTATATAAAAGATATTTTTATAAGAAAATGCTAAAAACTCATTAAATCTATTCTTTGATAAGAATGTTGCGTAATGAAATGAAAAAATTATAAAAAATACACTTTCCATTAAACTTTTTTTTTAAGTTCCGAAGATTTTTCTAATGAACTGAAATTTATAATCAAGGACACAATTCAGAAGTTTTCAATCTCTTTCAGCAATGACTTCTATATTCCTCTTATAATAAAATTATAAATGTTTTTAGAATCAGTATTCATATTTACTAAAACATTTTTTCATATAAAATACTAGCTGTATTTCAAAAATAGGTGAGTAAAATGATTAACCGTGTAAAATGTTAACAGTACAACAAAACCCCATCTAAATTTAAAAATTTTGATTGAACTATACACAAATAATCCAACATTTAGTATTTTAATCAACAACATAAAGCATTTCAGGGCATGAAGGAAAATTTAAACTCAAACTTTCAAATTTAGTTTGCTACAAAAGTAACTTCTAGTTTAAATCGCGATTCTATACACATATGAACATATTAATGTGCTTATTATTTACAAACCCAAAAAAAAAATATTTACAAATAATCCATTGATTTTACTGTAACAATGAATAAAAAATGTACGACAAAATTTTGCCCGGTATCTACAATGTTGCCTGCAAACTCAAAACTCTCAAGAACTTTTACACTGAAAGACAAATAATTATGCAGAATTAATTCACCTTTAAATCACTCTTTGAGCAATAGAAAAATCAACATATGGCTTTAACAAACTGGCCACAGAATATTACACACGAAAAGGGAAGATGAATTACGGAAGACAGGTAACGGGTACAAAACTATATACTTGAAAAAGCTTTACTTTGTAACATGTATTTCTATGTATAAAAAAACTGGACAAGAAACAGTTGAAATATTTTGCACTTCAGAACATTTAAACACTGGTATTACAGAATGCACTTACATTGGATTAAAAAAAATGTAGTTTACACAAGTGAAGAGTGACTTAATTCAAGCTTTGTAGAACATTAGGAAATTATATTTCAATACTAGATCTATGTAAATAAATCTGACACATTCTTAATCTTAGTGCACTATGGTTTGCAGTACCACAATATGGGATGTATTCAAATTGTGCAGTATCCCATTTATTATAATACAGTTGATCACAATTAAATCTAAATTTATTAAACTTCATTGATTCTATGTAACAATAGCATAATGAATACAGCATTCAACTGTATTAATTTTGCAGTATCCCATTTATCATAATAAGGTTGATCACAATTAAATCTAAACTGAATAATTTTGAACAATGAGAGGCAGTGGTTATGAATGTGAATTTATTAAACTTCATTGCTTCTATGTAACAATAGCATAATGAATAAATACAGTTACTCAACCGTAATTGCAGTATCCCATTTATCATAATAAGGTTGATCACAATTAAATCTAAACTGAATAATTTTGAACATTGAGAGGCAGTGGTTATGAATGTGAATTTATTAAACTTCAATGATTCTATGTAACAATAGCATAATGAATACAGCATTCAATATTAATACTAATTACAATTAATATAATTTAACAAAAGATATTAAAGATTAATTAAACTTTTGTATTAGACAGAATGGTGCATATGCAGCAACTTCTAATAAAATACAAATATAGTAGATCAAAAGGAATATGAAGAAATAGATGAAGTAACAATAGTGAGTAACAATACACCTTTGCCAACGACAGTATCTAAAGTATTGCATCAGCAATTGTCCCAAACTAACCAACACCACTACAGAATTAAACAAAAAACAACTAATGGAACTCCGATGCAGTGGAACTTTGAGAAAGTTCGCCATTCGGTCTCTTCTATTTTAATTGTTTTTTCTTTTATATTCCAATTGCTTTTATGTTTTAATTATTAGAGCACATTAGTTTTTTTGTTGTTTAATTCTACAGTGAATTGTTAATTGTAGGACAGTACGTTCTATATCACTGGATGCTGCTGCTTGGAGAAAAAGGTAAAGTGTTATCTATTGTTTACTCGCTGTTTCTTCTGTATTTTTCTTATTCTTTTTGTATTCTATTATCTGTATTAATACTAAGCTTCTTAAATTATTACTTCATATTTGTTAGAAATATAAAATGCTTACATTAACCCTTCACCAATGTCTCCAGGGGAAAGGTCCCCACAGCCCAAGATGTTTTTAAATGGCAATAATCGAATATATTTAAGTCCATCACGATATGTGACGCCGGTTTGGTAAGAACGGTGTGTCATATATGTGACAACTGGTACTTAATGAGTTAAGTATGCTATGTCTACCAAATGAGGTATGCTGTTAAGAACGCACAGGGTCGATCCAGGTTGTTTTTTTTTAGGGGTCTATTTTGTAAAAAAAATTATTTTGTGAAATTTTTTTTATCCTTAAAACCTTGAATTTTAGAAGTCATATTTCTATATTTTATGAATTTCAGTTTTGTGAAGGGCCGTTTTATGAATTATGTTGTGAAATGTAAGTGGAATTTGTAAAGGGGCCATTTTTTATGAAGTGGAATTTTGTGAAGGGGCCATTTTACTAAGGAATTTGTGAAGGCATTTTAATGGAGGTCTTTTGTGAAGGCATTTTTATGAAGTGGAATTTTGATGGCCATTTTTGGGGAAATTTTAATAATGAATGAAACCTACATTGATATATGATTATACTAATAAATAATAAGAGTAGTCACAATGATAATTCAAATTCTGACAAGACACTGTCTTGTGAAGATGTTTTTGCATTAAAAAAAAAAGAAGAAGACCAATCTAAGAATGGAAACTACCATAATCGAAACAGAATAAAAGAAAATATCATGCTTATTTGATGCCAAATTATGCTTTATAAAAACGAAGAACATTTGTTTCAAGGACAAAATACTTAAATCTTCCAAGTTGAAATGGGTAACAAAATAATTAGCTTAATTGTGATCAACTGTATAAAAATACAAGCATTCATACATGCTCTTAATTGTTGAAAATTGCATAATTAGAAAAAAAAAAGGTTAATCGGCACACATGTAGAAAAGAAAGAATAGCACTAAAAATCCGACACAATGTGTTTCATTTGAAAATTCTTATCATAAGTTTTACATTTCCCTAGTAATGGGGAGGAAGATGTGAAAACAGTTTAAAAAATGACATATTCCAAAATATTTGCACTTACAAAAAGATACAAAATTTGTCATTTCAGGTACTAAGAGTTTTTAATACCAACGCTACATGTATTAAGGAGTAGGTGCTGAAAAATGATGAATTGCACAAAGAATAAAATTTTCCTTTGATCGTTTCTTTCTGATATGAATGATCAAGACTTTAAAAATGAACTTAACTTTTTCCACCAGCATTTAATCTGTTGTAATTAAGTAAACAAAGTGTTTTAAAATATCAGTTGAATAAAATATCCTTATGCGAATAAACTGCATCAACTTGTTGTCATTTTTCAGCTTCGCAGGATGTGACTATGGTAATTTTTCATAATGTCTTTTATATCTTTAAAAGAGTTCTTAATGCATATTTAAAAAAAAAACTGTTTCTCTATTATAAAAACAACATACACATAAAAAGTCTACAAAAGAAAGATAGACCCTTCCCTAAAAAAAGTTAAGGAGTATTTGAATCAGCAGCTTGAAGAAGGGGAAAGTGCCAAAAAAGTGCACAGAACATGCATTATCATACAGATAGATGTTCATTGTTAGCTGTATAAAATTGCACAAAACATGCATTATCATCATACAGATGTTCATTGTTAGCTGTAAAAAATGGAGTACAAACCACTAAGTATATCTCTAACATAAAGAATCTCATATAGTTCTGTTAAGAAAATTAGGAAGGTTTTTTTTTTTTCTTTTATCCCCCCCCCCCAATCACAGTTTTTTTATTCGTTCCCACCTTTAAACTGCCGATTCATTTACAACCAGAAAAGAAAATATTTTTGAGGACAGATAAAAATCGTACGTACTTTTAAAAGAATAATATGTGCAACTAGTGTGTTAAATAGCTTTTATGTTGAAATGATCGAAACAAAGCAAGTTATATCCTGAGTTAGATGACTAAAATAAAATAAAAACTAGACAAAACATATTTGGATCCACAACTAAAAGTGAATATGCTTTATAAAAGTTTTGGTTAAAATATTTGCAGTGCCTTATGTTTAAGGATTTAAAACTATATCCTGAAACCAAATGATTCTTATGAATCTTGGGATTTGCAAGAAATGCATACAACTTTTGACAAAGTATTCAAGGGGGGAGGGGGGGAATTATTGTTCTATATTAGCCTGTCAGTATTTTTCAGCACTTTAACACCCGATAGATTGATATCTTGACACATTCGTGAATAATCAGAAAAGAATTTATATAATTTTCTACACAATATCTATGAAATGCTCCATAGCATAAGTTATACAAAGTTCAGAAAGCCAAGTTATTGAGGAAGTCCAATACAATGAAATGAAATAAAAACTACTACATTATTAGCTGTCTTGATTAGCACAACATTGCTTGCTCTGTGAAATGTAATAACAAAACCTGATAAATTTATCAGCTAACTTCTTAATGGCACTGACTATTAAAAGAAAAAGTAAGCTTTAACAACGTATGTTCTTGCTTAAAAAATTATTAAAAAAAATCCAAAACATTTAAGGTATCTGACTGGTTTAAAATCGTCGTTTTTGATGAAATTATCAAAAACCTTTAAATTACTTAATTTTGTAGCCTGTTCAACCAGCTTTCTAAAACTGTCTCACTTTTTACTCTACATGAATTACAAATGGAGTTACAGCTGCTTTATTACCGAACTGTTAGCATTATTTGATGTTGCATGAAAACTTTAAATGTGTTTTCTGAGAAACGATATTTTTGAGGAAAACTGTCGACCGTAACATTGATTTCTCAAAAAGTTATTCAAGTATTGATAGGAAATTTTCTGAGATTGTTTTCTGTAATATGCTTGATGTTTTCCTCTAAAAACTAAGGTCAATTTTAAAATGAAGTTTTATTTTTAAGTCCTTAAATATAAACGAAAAGCATTTTTTATGAAAAATTACCGGTTTAGTAACTATGTTCAGCTATATCTCAAAACTATTTTAAAGTACAAGAAATATTTTAGAGCATAAAACAGATAACTGTCATAAAAATGTATTCCTTCAAGGACTTATGTATATTTAGAATATGATTTTGTCTATGGCTGTTAGCGTAAGGCTAATATTTTAGTAATTTTTCTTCAAATTTCTCAGTTTTTTTAAAAAAAATATTATTTTGAAAGCCTAATTTTACAAAATTTTCATAGTTTTAAAACATATGCAGTTGAAAAATAACACTAAAAATATATATATAAGTTATTTTTCAAAAAAATGTCTCCCAACACAGTCGGATACCTTAAGATTACCATACCTTATTTGCACTGAATGAAAAAATTAAAATAAGAAAAACAACGCACCTTTATTTTTTTCTTATGAGAATAAGAGAACATTTTTTAATTAACTGTGACGAATTTTTAACTACATCATGACACTTTTTGCACCATTTTATAATGCATGGAACAGCTAATTTTGCTAGCGCCAAATTTACCACCGTATTTAGGAGGGGGAAAATGCTACGATACAGTAAGCCACATCTTCAATCATAATAAACAAATATAAGTTCCATTAGCTATGCTTTACTAAAAATTAACTATTTCTCTCAAAATTTACAAAAAATATAAAACCATCAAAAAATGCAGTTACCCTTCCAATTTGACAGAGAAAACAATAAACATAACCCAAACTTATTTTACAGAAAGGAGCCAGTACATATCTATTTTCACTGTATTAAAAATACTGAAATGTATATAGAAGACATCCATGGGACAAATAGTTAGAATGTTGCTTTAAAATTAGAAAATTAACAAAATACACCTACCTGCATGGAAAGTTAATGAACTTTAATGTTTACTCAGTGTAAAGCTGAGATTTCTCTTCACAAAATACAATCTATAAAGTAACAAGTGCAATAAAAGGTTTTGCTTTAATCATTTGTGTATATGAACAGCTCTTAGAAGACGTTTAAACAACATTACATATGAAAAATTTAATCAAGAAGAGATTGTCTTAGAAAAGCACAAAAGAAACAAGCTAAAGAAAGCACAGAAATGATAGTATTCTCTCTCATTTTAGTATGTACATTCACAGTAATACACTTTTCAGTTTTTGATGTGAAACGTTGAGCTCAGTTCTTAAATAGCACTTAATACACATATGTGGAATATAAGGCCTAAATGATAAAACATCCAAATACAAAATTCAGTGGAAGGGAGGTGTAATAAAACAAAAATTCCAGGACACAGACATTGAGAATATGTTATACAGTTAACAACATAATCATAAACCTGCATTATTATACAATGAATAATACCTTGGAAACTAAATAAAACATGGCGGTTTTGCAAATATTCCATCTTAAAAAGAATTCTTTAAAACAAAGAATTAAATTACACCAGTATTTGTTGCAAGAAACGATGAAAGAAAAAAAAATAAAAAAAGGCTAATATTGTACATGCAAAAAATGTTTCTAATTAAAATTAAAAGTATAGTAACATATTTTCAGAGACCACATATGAAATGTAAGGGAAAATATTTACACAGAACAAACACAGTGCTTTTCTAAGACAATTATAACCAAGATAGACCAATTGCATCCTGACAATGAATAACTGTAAAAGTTACCAATAGTAACCGTCCTACACATCATTATGCAAGACTAATAGACACTCTAATGTCTAAAACATGTAGTAAACAACACGAACAGTGATAATGTAGGAAAACATTCCTAGCCTGTATTGAAAACATAGTTGTATTCTCATTAAGAGTTAAAATGCAGATTAAGTTTTTAATTACAATGAAACGGATCTACCACAAACAAAAACAAAATGAAATCTTCCTTGGTTTATCAACATATAAATAAAACAATAATAATATATCTTTAAAATAATTCAACAATGAGACTTATTTCCATGGAAGAATGTAAAACTCACGATTCCACCTTTTATATATGAAACAGTCTGCTTGATCACAGACACATGTACAGTAATACTCCAGAAAGGGATTTTTAATAATGTAAAAACATCCAACTTGAAATTTAATATTTTTACAGGATGAACGGGGGGAAAACATAAAAACTCAGTAGTAGAACTTGTCCAGAAAACGATTAAAATTGTGCGTTCTACTTTTGGCATCCACCATAACAACATCCAACAATAGTTAAACTTTGGCGATGCACATTGTTTGACTGGAAAAACGTTTTGCATAACATGCATTTCCACAACGTGGCAGATTGTACAGACATCTTTGAACCTAATTACATATACCAAGACAAATAGCACCCAAAAGCAGACAAGTAGCAGAGACGGCAAATGAAAGATCTTGACAGAGCTTCATTTGTGAAAATCCACCTCCTGAAAGAAAAACAGAATATAAATGCAATTCATTCTCATCCTAATTACAAGATAAATTGTATTACTGAGAGATGAGGAATCAACAAACTCAACACCCGGTAACAGTGGCGAATCCAGGATTCGGGTCGGGGGGCTGAGGTCATAAAAATTTTGTATCGTAGTGACGAATGTCAAACCTCATGGCTTATATAAGCCAAAGCACTTTAACTTTACAGGCTTTCCTCTTCTGACAATAAAAATAATAAAGAACACTACAATATTTTCGATAATTTAATAAAAAATACAATGAAATAACTAGCCAAAAAAATGTTTTCGACCGCGCCAACGCTACAAGTGCAAGCGGAATGACTAGAAAAGTGGAAAATTTTCGAGCCTGTCAAGTCAGAAAGCAATGTTGTCACGATTTTATTACTATTTTTTTCAAATGAAAATTAAGATCAAACAGTTGTAGTGATTTTAGAATTAATCAAGATTTTGGTTTAGCTCTGGGGGGGGGGGGGCTTACAGCCCGATAGCCCCTCCCCTGGATTCGCCATTGCCCGGTAAGATAAAATACAATGAATTTGGCTATTTTGAACATCTTAGATTCAAGTACATTGGTAATTCAGGTTTTTCTCTAGTCCAGTGTTTCCAAACATGAGGCCCACCCCCACAGGGGGACAATTTAATTTTCAGGGGAGGGGGGGGGGTAATTCAAAAATGGACTTGACTGGAGTTTAATAGCAATTGTCTACTGTGATTTAAGTAGTATATATCTAAATGTATGTATGCATGCAATAATCTTACTTAATTTTGCTTTAAATTCTAATATTATATATTTTAAAGTCTTAATGTATTCCAAAATCACTTTTCTTAAACTCCAGTTTCGTTTTATTTCCCGCGCTGGAAGTCTATTAAATCTCGCGTTTTGGCATATTTATTACTAAAAGAATATTTTAATCGCTTCCACGCGCCAACATAAATCTCGAAATCAGCGACTTGTTGGAGACAGACTTTTCCCTAAAACACTTATGTAATTTAGTAAAAATAGCTAATATTCCCTTCATTTTGATCACGTGTCTATTCATTAAATCCCTACCTGAGAAAAAGCAGGGATCTTCTGTTCGCTTTTGGCATGAAACTCAAAGCGTGATGTACGTACATTTCGCCACTCTCCCATAATGAATGGAATTTAGAATTCATCTCGACCTGTTTAATCATTTAACGACTACAACAGCGAATACATTTTATGTATATGGAGCTAATTTACCAAGTACAATAGCTCCTCCGATCTGGATGTACCAAGTACAATAGCTCCTCCGATCTGGCTGAAGCCGCACAGAATTTTATAATAGGTAGTATATATAAATTGTCAGATCAACGGCACATTTCTCTTTAGGATCTACTTGCTGAATAATTTACAAAAATATATATTAAAAACATTTTTTGATCCCTGCAACCTTTAAAAAAAGAAAAAGGTGAAATTATGAAAAATTATTTCATAACTAAATTTCAGTTCTCCATTATATGTTTTGAAAATTAACTTACTGTGTTTCCCAAAAATATCCTAGTGATTTCTTCCTAAAACCTGTCATTTAAGTTTCTTAGGTGAACAATTCAATTTTTAAATATTAAAAATTATTTATGTGTTACACAGGGGGCATAAGAATTTTAGAAAGGCTTAGGTGGGGCGGGGCACGAAAAAAGGTTGGGAAACACCGTCTAGTACCTTGAATTTCCTAGTAATATAATGTTAAAATAGCATCCATAATGAATTTATTATGG